>PVJI01003565.1:50712-122141 GCA_004026765.1 Micronycteris hirsuta
ACCTTGGACCCTCCTCCCCCCCCAGCAATTCCCCCCCCTCTTAGTTCATGCCCATTGGTCATGCATATAAGTTCTTTGGCTACTCCATTTTCTATACTGTTCTTAACATGCCCCTGTCTATTCTGTACTTACCAGTTTGTACTTCTTAATCCCTGTACCTTTCCCCCATTCTCCCCCATTCCCCTCCCAACTGGTAACCATCCAAATGATCTCCATATCTATGATTCTGTTTCTGTTCTGCTTGTTTGCTTAGTTTGTTTTTTTAGATTCAGTTGTTGATAGTTGTGAATTTATTGCCATTTTTATGTTCAGAGTTTTGATCTTCTTTTTCTTAAGTAAGTCCCTTTAACATTTCATGTAATAATGGCTTGGTAGTGCTGAACTCCTTTAGCTTTACCTTGTCTGGGAAGCATTTAATTGCCCTTCAGTTCCAAATGATAGCTTTGCTAGATAGAGTAATCTAGGTTGTAAGTCCTTGCTTTTCATCACTCTGACTATTTCTTGCCAGTCTCTTCTAGCCTGCAAAGTTTCTTTTGAGAAATCAGCTGACAGTCTAATGGGAACTCCTTTGTAAGTAACAATCTGTTTTTCTTTTACTGCTTTTAAGATTACTTCTTCATCTTTAACTTTTGGCATTTTAATTGTGATGTGTCTTGGTGAGGTCCTCTTTGTGTTCATCTTGTTTGGGACTCTGTGCTTCCTGGACTTGTATGTCTATTTACTTCACCAAATTAGGGAAGTTTTCTTTCATTATTTTTTCAAATAGATTTTCAATTTCTTGCTCTTTCTCTTCTTCATTCGAATGATTTGAATGTTGGTATATTTGAAGTTGTCCCAGAGGCTCCTTACACTATCCTTATTTTTTTTTTATCCTTTTTTCTTCTTGCTGTTCTCATTGAATTTTTTTCTTCCTTGAGTTCCAAGTCATTGATTTGATTCTAGCTTCATCCCCTCCACTGTTGGTTCCCTGTAAATTTTTCTTTTTTAAAAAATATTTTTTTAAAAAAAGATTTTATTTGTTTTTAGAGAGGGGAAGGGAGGGAGGTAGAGAGGGAGAGAAACATCAATTGCCTCTCATGCGCCATCATGTTGCCTCTCATGCGCCACGAACTGGGGACCTGGCCACAATCTAGGCATGTGCCCTGACTGGGAATTGAACTGGCGACCCTTTGGTTCACAGGCTGGTGTTCAATCCACTGAGCCACGCCAGCCAGGGCTAAATTTTTCTTTATTTCACTTAGTGTATCCTTCATTTCTGCCTGGGTCTTTTCATTGCTGCTGAAGTACACAGTGAGTTCCTTGAGTATCCTAATTACCAGTGTTTTGAACTCTGCATCTGATACATTGCTCATCTCCATTTTGTTTGGTTCTTTTTTTGGAGTTTTGTTCTGTTCTTTCATTTGGGCCATATTTCTTTGTCTCCTCATTTTGGCAGCCTCCCTATGTTTGTTTCTGTGTATTAGGTAGAACTGCTTTAACTCCATGTCTTAGTAGCATCATCTAATGTAGAAAAGTGCACCCAAAAGTTGGATGGAGTGGAGCCTTAGGTAATTGCCTGGGTGGGGCAACCTGTGTGAACCAGGTCGATGGAGTCTCATACATGGTGCTGCTGCTCTGTGGCTCCATGTGGGGGAGGGGTCAGAAAAGGGACAATGGCCATTACATGGCCTCTGGAGTTTTGCCTTGGGGGAAGCTGTCCCCTGGTACTCGCCCAAATGCCAGACACTCGGGTTTCTCTCTGTATGCCACTGATGCCCTTCAAGCTGCTGCCCTTGCAGCTGCTGCCCTGCTACTGGAGCCCAGACGGAGTGAGCTGTGTAAGTTCTAAGTCTGTTGCCAGTTCTTTAAGAGGAGACACCTGAGAATCCTGCAGTTTCTTCTGCTGCCCCAACCCCCATCCACGGATTTTTATGGCAAGAAGTTATGGGGACTGACCTTCCTGGCACTGGAACCTTAGGCTAGGGTCCTTTACTCCCGAGAGAGCCCTCCTGATTTTTACCCACCACACACAGGTGTGGGACTGCCCGTTCCACATCTCCACATTTCCGCCCGTCCTACCTGTCTGAATGAATGGGACTTTTTAAATTCCTTGCTTGCGGGTCTTCCATACAGCTTGATTTCTGATGATTTTGGGTGATAGTAGTTTTGTGGTTTAGTTGTAATTTTTGCTGTGGTTGTGTGAGGAGGCGAGCTGTGTTTACCTATGCCTCTATCTTGACCGGAAGTCTGTACCGGTGTCAAATTAATGTTTTAATTTTTATTGATTTGATTACTAGGGAAGTCAAATTTTTTTTTTCATATATTTAGTGGTAATTTGTCTTATTTCATGCATTTTCTAGTCACATACTGCATTCAATTTTATACTGCCCCATTCTTCTTCTTCATGCTAATTTATAAGAGGTTTTTAAATATTAAGGACATTAACCCTTTGTCTGGCATGCACATTGCAGTTACTTTTCTCATTTGTCATTTGGCTTCCAATTTTCTTCATGCTGTTTCTTGACATATTGAAATATGGCATTTTTATATAGTTAGATCAATCAAGTTTTCACTGATGTTTTTCCTTTCTTAGGTTGCTTGCTTAGAACTCAAGCTGATATAAATCTTTACATATATATTATTTAACACCTCAGCAGTTTCATATCGTACATTTAAAGTCTTCAGTGCATCTGGGATTTATTTTGGCATGTGGAAGGTACAGATAGTACTTTTTTTCCTTTTCAAATAGTTAAATAATTTGAGCAACACATATATATTAAATATACTTTTTCCTATTGATTTAAAATACTACCATTAGCATATACTAAATATTTATACCTAAGGCCTTTTATTTAGTTTATTCATCTCTCTGGTTAATCTTGTACTCCACCCAGATGGTTTTACAATCAAAACTCTATATACTGTGTTACCTTTTGGCAGTTTCTCCTGTCTCCCATTCTTTCAACCAGTATTTTCTCTTTTTTTCAAAATATTTGGGCTTTTTTGGTTCATAGATTTGTTGTCTAGCAGTTAGTCTTTGGAATAGTCCTTAGAATTTTATCAATTGCTTGAAATTTATAATCAATTTGGGATCATTTATATTTTTATGTGACTGAGTCTTGCATGAGGAACATTCTAGCATTCTCTCTTCTGTAGGGGGAAGGGTTCCCCCCTCCCACCGTGGCTTCAGTAAAGTTTTGATGTTTTCTTCACAAAAGTCTTATGTGTTGCTAATTAAATTTATTCTTAGGTACTTCATGTTTTTGTTGCAATTATGAATGGGATTACTTCCTCTCTACTGTCTTATCAGTTATTGCTCATTTATGAGAAACTACTAGTTTTTTGTAACCACCAAATTTAATGAACTGTTTTATTAGTTCTGATAATTGAATGTTGATTCTCTTGGGTTTTCGAAGTAGAAACTGGCATTGTCTGCAATAACTATAATTTTGTGTATTTTTCAATATTATTCTTTCTTTATTCCTTTCTCCTGCCTCCCTTTCTTTCTCCCCCTCCTTTTCTTTCTTTTTTACCTTCCATTACTGGCACTTCTTGGCCAATGTTAAATAATACTGAACATCTTTATTGTTCCTGAATAGAAATGTCTGTCTTATTTCTCACCTTTTATTTGTTTTTAATTTCAGTTATATTTGATAGCATTTCATTAGTTATTTTGCAACTATATTAACATGTGAAATTGATGTGAGGCTTTCGTTTTTCCTTCTATTTTTGGTGTTCAGTTCTGCTAACTGGAAACATATAGGAGGGGTCTTTTGCTTTTTTTTTTTTTTTTTTCCGTGCTCTGCAAGAGTTTATTTATTATGATAAATATCTGCTCTTAGAAAATTTAGAAGACCCATCTGTAAGACTGCTTGGGTTTTGCTCATTTCATGAGGGTAATTCATTCTTTTTCTCCCCAGTTCTATTGAAATATAATTGACATATAGCACGGTGTAAGTTTGAGGTGCACAGCATAATTACTTGACTTTCATATATTGTGAAATGATTACCACAGTAAGTTTAGTCAACATCCACCATAATTCATTTTAACTGCAGAGTAGCTTTCCCTTTTCCTGGGGTGATTCCAGTATACACTGGTGGGCTCACACGTCTACCCGTGTTTATGGGGGTTTGCTCCCCTGACTATAGCTGACTGAGTCTTGTCTAGGACTTTTTGATCTGGAAGTAGGATTCCTCTCCCTCTCTTCTTTTTTTCTGTGATTGATTCTAATTTTATTTTTTCATATTTTTTGAGACTTATTTTTAATTATGGTTGACGTACAATATTATATTAGTTTCAGGTGTACAATATAGTGATTCAATATTTATATAGCTTATGAAGTGATCACCATAAGTCTAGTTATCATTTATTACTATATTATTGACTACATTCCCTATGCTGTACATTACATCCCTGTGACTTATTTTATAACTGAAAGTTTGTACTTTTTAATCCCCTTCTCATTTTCCACCCATCTCCCCTCCCCCTCTCTATGGCAACCATCAGTTTGTTCTCTGTATCTATGACTCTGTTCCTTTGTTCATTTGTTTTGTGTTTTAGATTCCACATACAAGTGAAATCATGTAGTATATGTCTTTCTCTGTCTAACTTATTTCACTTAGCAAGAACCCTCTAGGTCTATCCATGTTGTCGCAAATGGCAAGATTTTATTCATTTTTATGCTGAGTAATATTCCATTGTATATATGTACATATCATCTTTATCCATTCCTCTATCAATGGACACTTAGGTTGCTTCCTCATCTTGGTTATTGTAAATAATGCTGCAGTGATTCAGGGGTGCATATATCTTTTTGAATTATAATTTTAATTTTCTTAAGATAAATGCCAGAAGTAGAATTGCTGGATTATACAGTAGTTCTGTTTTTAATTTTTTGAGGAATTTCCATAGTGGCTGGACCAGTTTACAACCCCACCGACAGTGTGCGAGGGTCTCCTTTTCTCAGTGTTTGCCAACATTTGTTGTTTGTTGTCTTTTTGAGAATAGCCATTCTGAGAGCTGTGAGGTGGTATTTTATCTTGATTTCGATTTGTATTTCCCTGATAATTAGTGACGCTGAGCATTTTTTCGTGCGTCTGTTGGCCATCTGCATGTCCTCTTTGGAGAATTGTCTGTTTAGACTCTCTGCCCATTTTTAATTGGGTTGCTTGCTTTTTTTTGATAATGAGTTGATGAGTTCTTTCTATATTTTGCATATTGACACTTGATCAGGTATATTACTTGCAAATATCTTTGTCCATTCAGTAGACGGCCTTTTTGTCTCGTTGATGGTTTCCTTTGCTGTTCAAAAGATTTTTATTTTGATGTAGTCCAGGGGAAACCCCTTTTCAATTGCGGGAGGCTCGGGGTGAGGAATCAGGAATTAGAGCTCACCTGGATCCTTGCCACGCAAAGGACAGACCAAAAGGAACAGTCTGAGAAAAACGGTGAAGAAGATCCAGAGACTACAGTGGACTCAGTTTCTGGCTCCAGCTCTTCCCGACACTCGGCTCTAGGGGGCGTCTCTCGTTCCTGCGGTTATCAGGGACTCCCCGTGACCCTCTCAATACAGCTCCTGTGTCAAGGTGAGCTTGAATTGGACTTCTTATACTTTTATTCAGGAGAATATAGGCATTCTCTCTTCAAAATAGTTTTTACATGTTTAACAGTTTGCTGGAGTTTTCCAATTCTCAAATATTCTTTAGGAAAATATAAATTACCCTAATTTATTTTATTCAGGATTTCAAATATATTAGCATAGAATGACACATACTGCTTTCTTTTTTTTTTAATAAGTAAAAAAGAATGTACTTGCCCTGACGATGTGGCTGTGTTGGATGGAGTGTCGTCCCATACACCAAAAGGTTGTGGGTTCATTCCCAGCCAGGGCACATACCTAGGTTGCAGGGGCAATTCCGTGTCTGGGTGTGTATGGGGGGCAGCCTATCAATGTTTCTCCTCCACCCCACCTCTCCCTTCATCTCTTTCTAAAAAAAAAATCAATAAACATATCTTTGGGTGAAGATTAAAAAAAAGATTTTACCCATTATTGTGAAAGATCTCATATACATTTCCCTATTTCTTTTTATAATCTTTTCTGTTATAAAATCATCATATTATTAGAAACACTGCAATTCAAAGATTGTATTATGAAAAAAAATGGTTTCAGTGTGACAAAAAAAATTAGCAGTTGGTTTCAAACCCACGATAAGTAATTTTTCTTACAGAAATGTCAATAATAAAGGTTCAGTTATTTTTATTTCTGCAGGTATATTTTATTGCAAACTAAAAATGAAAAATTGATTTATCAATACTTACTGAAACAAAGCCAATGTCTCCTTATTTTCACCTTAAATTTGTACAAGCAGGAGCCTCCCATTCTCCTTGAGTCACCTTTGGACTTGACCTTACACTTTTGCCTGCAGCACAGTTTACAAGAGCCAAAAGTAAAACAGAACCATAGAATATGAGGACAAATGGACATATATTGGGTTGGCCAAAAGCCCATATGTTTTTACATAAAATAAAAGACACATTTTTCATTTTCACCAATAAATTTATTGATTTGGATATTTTGAGTATGTTGGCTATGTCCTGTGTGGTATAATAATTGTTCTCAGTGTCTTGATTTGATCACTATCAACTTCCAAATGGTCTACCTGACCATGGAGCATCATCCAGCGAGAAATCTCCAGCATGAAACTTTGCAGATCACTTTTGACACATTAGTTACAGCACCTTCTCCATACACTCCACGAATCTTTTTTTTTGTGTTTCAACCTTTCTTGAAATAATAAAGCATAATATAGCTTAATGTTGCGTATTTTCTTCCATCTTCAATATTAAAATGGCTATACAAAAATCCACCAATTTTGATAAGTTTTTTTAAAATGCATGTCGATATGACAGCTGTCACAATACAATCTAACAAAATCGTTTTGAATGAAGTTAAAGACAACTAAGCACTACTAGAGTCATCCTTTGGAAAAAACCAAACGAACTTTTTGGTTAACCCAATACATATCTATGCTAATACTCAAGTACTCAAACAAGACTACTGGGCATTCCTATTTTCAGGCTACAGCTTGTCTAATTCTGAACCAATATTCTCATAATGCATATCCATTAGCTTTTGCTGCATAACAGACCACTTCAAAAAGCAATGCCTTAAAGCCCTAGACAGTGTGGCTTAGTTGGTTGGAGCATATTCTGTACACCAAAAAGTTGTGGGTATGATTCCTGGTTAGAGCATGTACCTAGGTCGCAAATTTGATCCCTGGTCCTGGCACATATGGGAGGCAACCAATTGATGCCCCACCCTTCCTTCTCTCTCCCCTCTCCTTCATCTCTCTCTAAAAGCAATTAAAAACTGTCCTCAGGTGAGGATTAAAAAAAAATGTAGTGCCTTAAAAAAATCAACATAATTTTTTTTTGTTTGTTTGGCAATTGGGGCTGGGTTCAGCTTTGAGGTTCTTCTGGTCTTGGATGAGTGGCCAGCTGCCAGGCCAGCTGGGGACTGGTTAATCAAGGGGCGACCTCAGCTAGGATGGTTTGTCTCTGCTCCGGGTGCCCTCTCGTTTCCTAGAAGGTTGGTCTGGGCTTGCTCACATCGTGGCGGCGAGGCTTCAGAGAGGAACAGGAAGTGTGTGAGATGTCTTGAAGCCTAGGCGCAGAATTGCGCAAGGCACTCCAGAATCACCTCTGTACCTCTATCCAATTGCCACTCCTTTTTGTCCCCCGAAGTAACTGCTATCCTGCCTTTCATAATTATTTTCTTGCTTTTCCTTTTAATGTTCCCACCTACACACACGTACCTAAACAGTATAGTTTGGCTTTTCCCACTGTTTGAACTTTATATAAATAGAATAATGCAATTAATTCTTATTTGTCTGGCTTATTTGCTTTCATATTATCTTTGTGATACTTATTTTTGATGTGTAGCTGTAGTGCACTCATTTCAATTTCTGTTTATTTCATTGTATGAATATGCTGCAATTTATTTGTTTATTCTATTATGTGAATATACCATCATTTATTTGTTCATTTCATTACTAATGGGTTGTTTTGGTTAATGGGTCTCTCCAGCTTTCCGGTTAATGAGTTGATAATGGATAAATGATGAAAGGGGGTTAAATGGTTTGGTTCCAGTTTTTGTCTGTTGTGAATAGTGCTGTTGTAAACATTCTTAGATGTGTTTCTTGATGCATGTCAGCGCACATGGCTAGCATGACATTACTGGGTAAGAGTGTCTGAACTTTACTGCCAAGCCTCCATAGCGGCCGTACCCACATGCGCTTTCACCAACAGAGAAGGAAAGTTTCCAGTGCAGCATCCTTGCCAGTACCTTGGCTTGGCCAAACTTTGATTTCCGGTGGGTGCCTAGTAGTATCTGGTTTGAATATGGCATTCTCTGGTGACTAGTAAGATTGAGTATCTTTTTACTTTTTTGAGGGGGAAACATTTTGATTTTCTTTTTTTGGATAGTACCCATTCACGACTCCTGTACATTTTTCTATTGGGTTGACTATCTTCTCATTAACTTATAGGAGTTCTTTAAATATTCTGGGTCTGAGCTCTTTGTTGATTTTATGTTTTTAACTTCTCCTTTGGACTTCCCTTTTTCATGATCTTAATGGTATTTTTTAATACATATAATTGTTAATTATAACGTTGTCCTACTAACCATTCCTTTTCCTATTTAGTTTGCAATTTCCGTGTACTATGGTATAAGAGAACTTTCTCTACCTTGAGACACTACTCCATGGTACTATTCAGTTTCACTAATTTTTGCTCATAATTTTGTTTCTTCCTTGCACTATTTTCAGGGTTAATTTGCTATTCTTTTTCCAAATTTTTGAGATTGAATTCTTTGCTCGTTGATTTTTAGCCTGTATTTTTTTCTAATATCTGCATGCCTTTAGTCATATCCCTCAGATTTTGATGTATTTTCATTGCGATTTAAGTAAAAATATTTTCTCATTTTCTTAGTGATGTCTTCTATGACGCTAGAGTTGTTTAGAAGTGTATTTCTACTTTTAAATTTTCAAACATATGGGAATTTCTTGCTATTATTTGTTTCTGATTTTAAGTTTAATTCCACTGTAGTCAGAGATCTTACTTTGCATGATTAAAACCCTTTGAAATTCGCTAATTCCTGCTTGGTCTAGGACGTGGTCAGTTTCTGTAATGAATGTTCTATGTGCCCTTGTATTAAGCCTTTGTCTCATGCTCCTCCGGGAGAACGCAGGCTAAGACATGACGGTAGAATCTCATTAGGAAGCCTAGACTTCATCAATATACGACAGTTTTTACTGTCCTGCTTAATACGTTTTTGTGCCTTTAATTTACTTTATCTGATATGAATGTTGTACTTACGCTTTTAAAATTTGCATTTGCCTAATACACATTTGCCTTTTTTTAATGTTTAATATAAAAAGACACTTCATTTGTGTCTCTTGAAAACTGCATAATTGGATTTTGTCTTTGACTTAATTTGGGAATTTTTTTTTCTTTTAATAGTGGAGTTTAACACATTGGCATTTATTGTTCAAACCGTTTGATATTACTTCTTTAGCTTTGTTTTATGCTTTTAATTTTTATGCCTCATTGTTGTTTTTCTTTATATTATCATTTACTGCAAAAACAATATTTACTTTATATATTTAAAATGTTATTTTGGAAGATGTATTTTAATGAGAGTTGTAGTTTTTATTAAGTTTTCAAAAGCAATTTTTAACTGATGATTTCTTATTATATTTTTAATAATATTTTTGAGTGTGTTCTACTTAATACACAATGTGAACATGTTTTTATTCTCCTATCCTCAGCTTCTTGGGTTTTATGAACATAATCTAGTATCTTGCACCAGGTTACTCTTTTAAAAGAATAGTTTGTGGCATATATATTAGTTTATAAACAGATTTGCAAGTATCATTTAGAGGTTTCCCTTCTTAACTGGTTGCAAAACTCACCGTTGTCCTTTGGTACTTTGATTTTCCCAAAGTTGAGCTGTTAACTCCGTATCATGTCTTAACTAGTTTATGTTCATTTCGAGTTGTTTTTTAATTCCAGAAGGATTTTCTAAGTCCTTTGTCCAGAATGTTCTTTTATTGCCTCTATACTGAAAAAGGACAGCTTCTCTGGGTCTAAAATTCCTGGGTCACAAACTTTTTCAAATTGTTCCTAGGTATTCATCTCAACTGATGTTTGAAGCCAGATATCTGAAGTGTATGTATCTTTCTAATCTTCTGATTAACCTAGTTTGGAAAAGCATTCTGCTTTTTTTCCTCATCATTGCAGTCTCTGTTGGAAATAAATTATCTGTATGTTACATTGCCATATTCTGTCATCCATCTTTATTATCTTCCTTTTTAGAATTTTTATTATCATCTTTCCCCCGCTAAATCTTGGGAAAGATTTTAGTATTTTTTAAAATCTGCATGTGAATATGTATTTTTCAGTACAGATTTTTGTCTTTTCTTCCACGAATTAAAAAGTTTATTGTATTTCTATGTTTTCTTTGCTTACCTTTGTAATATTTTCTGCTTGTCTGTGCCAGGAAAAAGCTACTGTGTTTAAAACGAGCCAGGAGTAGGGTGCCTCCTAAGTCTTTTTTAAAAAAATTTAAATAAATATATTTCTGTTGAATTTATTGAGGTAACATTGGTTAATAACATTACATAAGTTTCAAGTGTACATTTCTGTAATGTTTCTGTAACACGTCATTTGAAAATTGCACTGCGTGCTCACCACCCAAGGTCGAGTCTTCTCTGTGACCATACATTTGACCCCTTTACCCTTTGCCTCCTCCTCCTCCCTGCTTCCCCTCTGGTAACCACCATGCTGTCATCTGTGCCTGTGAGTTTGTTGGTTGCTTCCTGTTTTATATCCCACGTGTGAGTGAATCCCACGGTTCTTGTCCTTTTCCATCTGACTTCCTTCGCTTAGTTCGATATCCCCCAGATCCATTCATGCTGCAGCAAATGGCAGTGTTGCGTCCTTCTTACGGCTGAGAAGTGTTCTATGTATGTCCTGTCTCCTTTATCCAGTCATCCATCGTTTGGCTCGTTTTCACACCTTGGCTACCATGAATAATGCTGCAGTGAACACAGGGGTGCATATATATTTATAAATAAACGTTTTCAAATTTTTCGGGAAGATACCCAGAAGAGGGATTGCTGGGTCATATGGTAACTCTATTCTTAATGTTTTGAAGCATCTCCATACTGCTTTCCGGAGCGGCTGCCCCGATTACATGTCTGCCAGCAGTGAGGGAGGGTTCCTTCTTCTCCACGTTCTCTCCAACACTCATTCTTTCTCGTCTTATTGATAATCACCATTCCAACAAGTGTGAGGTGGTATCTCGTTGTGGTCTGGATTTGCGTTTCCCTGATAGCTAGTGAAGTTAAGCATTTTTTTATATATCTTTTGGTCATTTGTACATCTACTTGGGAAAAGTATCTGTTTAGGTTGTCTGCCCATTTTTGATAGGATTTTTTGGTTGAATTGTATGAGTTTTTTAAAAAAATATTTTAGATATTAGCCCCTTATTGGAGGTATTTGTGAATATGTTCTCCCATCTGATTGGTTGCCTTTTTGTTTTGTTGATGGTTTCTTTTGCTGTGCCGAAGCTCTTTAGTTTGACATAATCCCATTCACTTATTTCTGCTTTTACTTCCTTTGGCTTTGGGGTCCTAAAGTCTCTTCAGAGTCTCATCCACTCTCTCCCCAGATGGGCCACTCTTTGCTGGGAGAGATCATTTCACACTCTTTGCTTTCAATCCAGTTGGTACCAATGAAAATGCCATGGAAGCTTCTGGCATGTTTTCATTTAACCAATGGGCATCGATGGAGTGCCTGTTAGGTTCCAGGCACTGTTTTAGGCACTTGCAACCTATCAGGGAATGAATAGATGAATATTCCTCCTCTTTTACAAAACTTTTATTTTTAAAAGTGGTAAAATATGCGTAACATAAAATTTACCATGTGAACCATTTAACAATCTGACGCACCCCCTCTGTCTCTGATGAGGCTGCACTGCCTTTTGCTCTGCACCTCTGGGCCCGGTCTGCCTGCGCCCCTCTGCAGACCGGCTTTCTGTCACATGGTGTCCTCCTGCCCCCACACCTTCAGCTTTGACCTGTGTGGCCCAGGTGTGGGCTTTGAACTCCTATCATTTCTTAATGGACCCAAACTCTGGTTTATCTAACTCAGATTCTCAGTAGGGGGGGCGGTCCTGATCTCCTCATCCCACCTGTGGCACTGGCTCCCCTAGGCCAGGGACCTGGGGGTGAGCAGCTGTGGCTGGAGAGGCATGTGGGTAGGGATTTCTACGTGGTAGCAAGGACGTAGGCAGGGCTAGGATGCCTTAGAAGAAGGCAAAGCTTAGCATCTTGAGCTCAGTTTGGACAGTTTCTTGAATATTTCTAAGCCTCAGTAGTCAAAATGGCAAAGTTTGATTATAGGAGGGTGATTGAGGAGACAAGCTTAAATAAATTTTTGAGAGTTTTGATTACCAAATGAGATCATCCGTGGATAAAATATCCAGCACATTGCAGGGCAGATGAGAGACAATCCAAGGAGGTAGTTTCTCCCTGCCCTCTGCCCCTCTTTCCTCCTCTCTGATAGAAAAAAAAAGCCTAGGTCTCTTGTCTTAGCATTTAAGCTGTGAGTCTTCCAACCTTATGCTCCTCCTGTTCTCTGAGGAAACTTAGGCTCTGGCCAAACTCTTCTCTTAAAATAATCCAGAAAATACTGAGAGAGTTCTTGTGCTTTCCCCACTATAGCTGAAGTATTTTCACATTGTACCTTCTAAACAAACATTTCTGGATGAATTGGCTATTGGTCAGTCATCCAGAAATCATACAGGTCACGGTCAGTCAGAGCCAATCCCTCTTTAAGTCTTTTGATGGTTTCTTATCACTGAGAGGACAAAATTCACAGCCTTCTCTGGCTCTACAAGGTGCTGTATGAGGTTGTATTCATCACCTCCCCAGCAGAGCCCAGTAAGCTCTAGCCAACCCATCTCTTTATTATTTATTATACCAGGCTCCTCCCTGCATAAGATCCTCCATACATGCTATCCCCTATTTCTGAAATATTCTTCCTCTTACCCCTTCACTAAGATAACTTCTAAGTCTTAATCTAAAGACTGCTGCCTCAGGAAGACCTTAGCTGACCCCTCCTCCTACACTAGACTAGGTCAGGTCCCTAGTTTTATTTTCTTATGGCACCTGTACTTTTTCTTCATTACATTCATTGCAGTGGCAATAGTGACAGTATTTGTGGAATGGCTTATATAGTATTTATACTCTACTGGACTGTGAGAGTCTTAGTCATTCAGGTCACTATAATGAAAATAATCATCGATTGGATGGCTTAAATGACAGACAGCTATTTCTCAGTTCTGGAGGCTGAGAAGTCCAAGATCAAGGTGCTGGCAGATTTGGTGTCTAATGAAGGCCCACTCCCTGGTTCATAGATGGCCATCTTCTCATTGTGTCCTCACTCAGTGGAAGGGTAGGGGAAAGTTCTCCGGAGTCTCTTCAATAATGGCACTAATCCCATTCATGAAGGCTCCACCCTCATGACCTAATGACCTCAAAGGCTCCACCTTCAAATACTATCACATTGGGGAATAGGCTTCAACATATGAATCTGGGGGCGGGAGGACACAAGCATTCAGTCCCTAACAGTAAGCAACTCAAGGGCAATGATTGTGTCCACCTCATTCACAGTTGCACCTCTGGTGTTTATGTATTGGTGCTTTGGCTCAAAGTAGGCATTGAGCCGTTCCTGTGAATGAGCAGAAGCTGATAGGAAATACTTCTATAGTGCTTATACCTGCCAGGCATGTTACAGTCTCCACGATGAGAATGAATGAATGAGTGAATGTGCACAGTACAAGCTATTCTCCTGATTTCGGATGGGGTCAATACATTTTAAGGCCTGCCCACTTTGTCCCACACCTACTAGGTGCTCCGTAATGAGTCCTTATATTATCAACTTGCTTGAGTTTGCCAGCACTCTCTAAAGAAACAGCTGAGACTCTCAGCGTAGCAGAAGAAATCGCCTATTGCTGTCATTGTGATTCTGAGTGAAAGGTGGCAAGATTGGTTTAGCCTTTTCTTCATGTTTCATTCCACAGTTTGCTCAAGTTTCCTATGACCCATAATACCATCTGATAGAAGATTCTCAGGGCCTGATCATTTTCAGATGTTTATTTGCCTCTGTGCTCGCTAAGCTGTTCGTGCCTATTTATCACCTGAACTAAAGAACAGGGCTGGCTCGCCAGTAAATAGCTGACAGATGAGGTTGTGTAATGAGAAAATTAGAACTTCACAGCTCCCGTGCAGGCCTAGAGTCCACTGTAATAGCTTGGAGCTCGATGCAGCTTCTGAGTGGAGGGGAGACCTGATTCCAAGAAGAAATATGATAATTGGAGGCCTGGGGGAGGCCAGACGGCTTTGGCCAAATAGGAAATTACCTTCGGTTGCTCTGTTGCTATAATTCAGCAACTCCAATTATCACAAGGTGATAAAGTGTGCAACCGTGTTGCATAACACCTTTTCTTGTCCATGTCCAAACCCATTAAAGGGGCTTTAATGAAATCATTATCCTTATGATACCTAATTACAGTTGATATTACTCCCATGATCAGTGCAGGGCTGGTGAAATATAAGGATTCAGAGAATGGGGCAATTAATGCGACGCGTGAAAACTCCCCTAGGCTGCTTCAGGTTTAGGGCAGGGTTGGGTGTTTCTAGGGATTGCAGACAGAAGCATAAATCAGAACACTGCTTCTCTGGGAGGGAAGGAGAAGTAGGCGCTGCTATGGGGCCGATTGGCTGGTTGTTACTGAAGCAATAAATGGGATTCTAAGCTTTCTGGTTGTCATGGCAGATAAAGAAACAAAAATGTATGTAGTGTCCATTTCTTGACAATAGGCAGCACACGCATGCATTCATCAAAATGGCATTTTTCCCTTCAGCTTAATCCAAGCAGGGACTTATCACGTGGATTCCGGTAGCTGCTTCTTTCCTTGATCCTCTCTCTTCCCCGTCAGGCCTCCTGTCCCCGTTCCGTCTTGTCTCTCCTTGAACCCATGGAAACAGTGCAGAGAGGCTGGAAATGGCTTTGACATCAGCAAAGCTGTTTCTGTTGTCTCTTTGAGCCTCAGTTTCCCTATCTGTGAACGTGATTACCTGTCTCTATAGGGTTGCTCATTCAACCCATATGTTTGGAGTGCTATCTCTGCAAAGCTGTGCTGTGGGCTGGACACCAAGCAGAACAGGATGAGTATCCTCTGCTGTCCTTGCAGGAAGGGTGTGGAAGCACTTCATTTATTTAATGAATAGCCCTTGCTACCAGCCATATTGCTTTTAAAAACAGGCCAGCGGATTTAAACCAGCTGATTTCCTAGACAATGCTTGAAATGCTCACCCTGCTGATATCCTTACAAGATTTTGTATTAGGGACTCTGTGCTATGCATTGTCACATGGAGGCTGGCAAATCTGTGAGGCAGACATTATTACGTCCATTTGACAGATGGGAAAACTGAAGCCTGGGGAAGTTCATTGTCAGTAAATCTGGATTATCAGCAACATATAGGAAGTTTAGAATCTTCTGGCTTTCTCAAATAGGATGCATATGATTTTCAAAATTATTAGACAATTATTTGAGACATAATGGTGGTTACCAAATTTTTAAATGATTGAAGTTTTTACAAAAGATATTTTTAAAGAGCTGTTTTAATTGAGAGGAAGGTACCGAGACTTCCCATATGCCCCGTCCCCACATGCAGAGATTCCTCCACTATTAACACCTGCCCCTAGAGTGGTGCTTTTATTACAATTTTTAAACCTATATTAATGCACCATTATCACCCAAAGTCCATAGTTTACATTCAGGTTCACTTCAGAAGCTGTGTTACTGACTTTTAAGTTGGGTTTATATTTGTATATTCCAACCCCTTATTATTATTTTTAATTATAAAGTGTCATATGCTTATTGTAAAAAAAAAATTGGAGCCAGTACAGAAGCTCATGTGAAAAGTGGAAGCCGCTTTACCAATTCCTCTCATGCACCCCACCTTCCAGAGGTGATTGCGCTCCCCCATGGAGGGCACCACTCCTGACCTTTCTCTAGGCTCAAGAGCAATTCCTAAGTTTCTTTTTACATTTTCTGGGAACACTCAGTTGGCAGCCTTAGACAGGCTAGGGATCCTGCCAGAATTTTGAAACCATTTGATAGAATAGTGAACCTAGAAATGCCAATCACCTCTCCCTGCCTAATGGGCTTCCTGGGGGAGTTGTGTGCCAGAAGCAGACACCCAGTGGGATTTGCAGAACTGCTTTATTAGGAGTGGAGACAGGGACTGACACCTACTGATGCAGGAGTCCGGTTGCCGCTGGGCCTGACCGCCGCCCCCCCAGTCCCCCGAAGCAGTAAGCTAAGAGCCCCACACCACACACGTCTCACCACAGGGACCCTGTCCGTTAGCGTCCTTGTTCAATCAGTGCCTTAGATTTTGACCAGTTAGACGGCTGGCACCTCTTCCCTTTGGGAAGTTAGGGAAGAGATTGAGGGGGCTTGTAGCATCTTCTCCCAGTGGGATTGGGGAACCAGCCCTATCCCTGAGGAGCAGCACCGTCCACTCCTGCCCCCAGGCCCCCTCCCTGCATCCGCAGAGCTCTCTCTGGCCTGCACACCCAGGGGAGCCCAGCAGGGAGCATTTGCACCAGCTCCAGCATCCAGGCTCCCTGCTTCTCTGGGCGGTTTCCCTCTGACCCTTCTCTGGCCAGGGGTCTGGCCTCTTACCCCATAAAGATGGCAGATGCCCCGCGACGTGTGGGCCTCTTTGCGCTGCCTCTTCTCTCGGCCTTCCTCTTCCTTCTCAGGGAAGGTGATTGGAAGCTTCGGACTCTGGCGCTGGAAGGCAGGCTGTCTTGCTGTCTCCTCACGCAGAAAGCATCTCAGCCATTCGGGGAGGCCTGCTTGAGCTGGCTCGGACTGGGTCTGCATGCATCCGTGGAAAATCTGTTTGGACCTGTTCACGCAGTCGTTCCTTACAAAGTATCTTTTAGTGGCTACAGTGGTGCCAGGCGCTCATGCTCAGGCACCCCCCCCCCTCTCTCTTGGTGTTTACACATGTAAATCGAGGTCTTTTCTCCCAATCAAATTTATTTCATTTATTCACTATTTATTGAACATGTACTATGTGGTGAGCTGTACAGATAAGTGCTGGGGAAATAGATGTGAACAGGATATGGAGGACCCCCATCCCCACCCCCGAAAAAGTAAGCCTGCATAATAATAAAAAATAAAGTACAAACGCAGTTCTATTGTGCTATAGATACAAGGTGTTTCCCTTTACAAGTTTTACCCACATTTCTCGAAACAGTATGGTGCAGCTGGGAGTGTATGGATAGGTTACCTAAGCTTTCTAAGCCTCATTTTTCTCAACTTAAAGTGGAAGATTCTAGTTTGAGCTGGCTCAAGAGTGGGCAGTCCCTGCGAAGATTCATTTCTAAATACAGTGCTGAAGGTCAAAACCAAGTATAGTCAAAATCTCTCCCTTGTAAAAGCCTAAATCCCTTACATGACCCACAAAGTCTAATATATATATAGGTTTCTATATAATATAGTATGTAAATTCATAACATAGCCAATTCATGGGCAGTCACACAGAATACATGAGTTAACATGCAAACTGTAGTTTATAGTACTGTTTATAAATATCCTTTTGGAAACAAGGTATAACGGGTGCAATTGTCTATATTTGGACATTTTAACCTATAAAAATTATGATTTCCTGTTATCCAGCCTAATAAATTGCTGTTTTTCTCTTTTGCTTTTGTACGGCATTAATGTTACTGTGTGTGGGACACTACCCTCGAAGCATTGTTCTGGAGATACCTCTGATGGTGGTGGCGGCTGTAAACTCCGTAAATTCACAGAAATCATTAAATTGTACACTTAGAATGAGTGCACTTTATGATATGTGAATTATAACTCAGTAAAGCTGTTGACAGGCATGAAGGGCTTGCTCGGGACAGGCAAGTTTGGTATAGGGTGTTTCTGCTGTGCCTTTTGATGGGGAGTCTCACAGCATCCCTGTGAGGTGGGTCAGTCGGGACGAGTCATCTCCATAAGAAAAAGGATCAGAGAGGTGAGGGGACTGGGCCGGGGCCACACAGGACAGACAAAGCAGAATTGGGGTGGAAATACCCTGTGGGGCCCCCGGCTGGTTCCACTTCACTCCCGACCTGGGGGTCCCCTCCCTGTCACTCTAGCTCCATGTGCTCTGAGCAGGCAGGAGTCTGAAGGCTGTGGAAAATGGATTTGCACAACTGCTTCCCAGGGCAGCTGACTTTGGAAGTCAGTTGTGACCTGCAGTTGACTGTGACAATGCAAAAACTGGAACCTGGAAGTCACAAACATACCGGGTTACTGGGTGGTGAAACTGCAGTTTCCCAGCAGCCGCTGCCTCCTGACTTCTGTTTTATTTTGGGGCTGGAGCCTGGGATCCCCATGGTGGACCGCCTCCTCTGCCTGGGTAGGCTTGGGCCACCTGGTTCCTCTGCTCAGGGGACAGTGACAAGAGCCCAGCTCTCCAGCCAGGTGAGCCCCTAAGGGCAGGAAAGACAGCTCCTATTTATCTCATCAAGTCAGAAGGCTTCCTGTGGAGCTGCCCATGCAATGAGCAGCCACAGGGCTCCACCCTCACTCACCCCTGCAGGGCTGGCCTCCTGACCCTTCCTTTGAACTTGTTCCCTTGGCGAAGTATTGGATTAAGCAACAACAACAAACAAACAAACAAAACCCAACCAAACAAACAAAAACCTCATACACAGACAACAGCATGGTGGTTACCAGAGGGAAGGGGAGTGGGGCGGGTGCAAGAGGGTAAAGGGGGGTACAAGGGGGCGGAAGGAGACTAGACTTTGGGCGGTGGGCGCACGATGTGGCGTGCAGACGATGGGTGGCGGAGTTGTACACAGGAAGCCTATGTGCTTTTATTGACCAATGTCACCCAAGAAATTAAAAAATCAGTAACTGAAAGTATGCAGTTCGGTGTTTTTAGGAGATTTTGAAAGTTGTGTAACCATCATCACAATAAATTTTAGGACGCTTCACCATCCAAAGCAAAACCCTGTGTTGGTTACAGTCACTCCCCACCCGGCCCCCCGCCGCCCCCCAGCTCTAGGCAACCACGCGACTACTTTCTGACTCTATAGATTAGCCTGTTTGGACCCTTCATATCGATGGAATCACTCAAGATGTGTGTTTTTTTTGTGATGGGCCTCGTTTGCTTAGCATGTGTTCAATGTTCATGTATGTTGTAGCATGTATCAGCCCGTCATTCCTTTCTATTGCCAGAGAGTAGTTCGCTGTATGGAAATACCACGTTTTACTTATTCATTCACTGGTAGGTAGACGTTCTGGTCGTTTCCGCTTTTCGGCCATTACAAACTGTAAATTAATGTGTGAGTTTTTGTGTGGACACATGTCCTCAGTGCTCTGGGCGCACAGCGGGAGTGGGGGTGCTGGGTCACGCGGCGACTCCGTGTTTAATCTTTCCCACGCTGTTGGCCGGAATGGCTGCACTATTTTATGATTCCTCCACCGGCGTCGGAAGATCATGTTATACATTTTCTTTCTTTCTTTCCAGGATTTTTTGTTTGACTTCCATTTCCTTTTGTAAAGTACAGCACCCTATTTTTAAAACGTATTTTCTTATTTTGTTAAAGAAGGGAGAACTCATTGGAAAGAAAAACTGAAAAACGAGAATGTCCACATTTTCAATCCTATCTCGCTCTCAAACTGTGAAGTTAAAATTCTAAGTAACGAAAGAGATCATGATGTTGCTCACACACATTTCTTCCGTGCCTCCTTAAAAGCCTTTTTTTTGTTAATTCTGCTTTTAAGTTGCATTTCAAATCAGTCTGAGTTCCTTCATTCTATGACTGACACTCCGGGTCCCTGGCATCTCTCATCTTTTGTTGTCACAAGAACCTCTTCGTGGTGTCACCCCCACTACTATTCTGATACCCTTACCCTTACTCTTAAAAGTCTTTTTGAAGGTTCTAGCTCACAGCCCCCTTTTCCCTTCCTGTGGGTTCAGGCCCCACCCCCCGATGACCCCAAGGTCTTGGGAGGAGGCTCGGGTATTCTCAGGTGTGAAAGGAAGGCGGCGACTTGGGCATGTAGGGCACTCGGGTGACAGGGCCCTGGCCTCTGACGGATGAACGCTTCCGTTTCCTGCCTGCTGTGGGCGCCTTCTCAACAGCCACACCCCGTGGTCGGTCCTGCCTGTGATCTTTCCCTACCACATGTAGAACAGGGCTGTACATACGTGTAGGACTTTGGCACATAGCAGGAATTCAGGGAAGGATTTTTGAATGACCGGCTGAAGGAGCCCTGGCAGATCCTTGGACCCCCCAAAGTCTCCCTTCCCAAATCTGTGGGGCTCCTTTCTAGCCGCTCCGAGGGTGGACCTAACACCGTTGGTAGCACACTCAGAGCCCGCCGGCTCCTCCCAGACGTCAATCACCTCCGAGAGTTCTGGCAGGTGGTGACAGCTTCGTCTCTGCCTGAGAGCCGTCCCTGGCCACAGAGGGTATGTGGCCTGCCTGCGGGCCAGCCAGAACGCCTGGGGACCCAGGAGCAACTCAATCAGTGACGGGTGGCTGTTGGTGATAAATATTCCAGCTCCCTCACCAGTCTCGGGGAAAATCCTGAGGTGTCGTCTTAGTTTCCAGAGGGTCCCCCAGTTGCCCGGAGCAGTGACCTGAGGCCATTATTGGTTTCTCCTCACCCCTGTCTCATTTCCTCACTGGCTCCTGGGGCTTCCTGCGATCACATCCCGAATAAACTACTCCCACTCGAGTCCTTGTCTGGGTGTCTGCTCCCGGTGGAGCCCGCCCCAAGGAGACCTTAGGATTTCGTGTCTATGGACAGCTCTGCAGGTCAGCAGGGGGCAGCAGCGGGTCAGAGAGGTGCTCCTGCAATGCCCCAGGCAGTGTGTTTGACTGCAGTTGGTACCTGAGAGAGTTGGAGTGGAGGCTAATCAGCTGTGGTCGGTGTTCCCCGCATGTGCAAGATAGATGGGTGGGCACACCTGAGTGCTCGTGAAGCGCCTGACACCAGGGATTCTGTAGAGTGCCCCTGGCCAGGGCAGTGGGAGAAAGGCACAGGTGTGTGTGTGCTCAGGCTCCCGGAGTGACCCCTGGATGCAGAGCCCACTACAAACGAAAATGCGGGGCCTGGCTAAAAAAAATATTAAGAATTTCAAGATGGTGACAGCAGAGCATCAAAGCAGCTGTGAGTCCCTTCTGAGCACGGGGGCTCATGAAACTGCACAGGTGGCACGCCATGGAGCCGGCGCTGCCTGGGACCCACAGACCCACATCTGTGACCCTGATGTCTGCTTCAGAAACACTGCTTCCCCAGTGTTTCATCGGAGCTTCCCCAGTCTGGGCCCTCCTTGCTGGTCCTGGGGTCTCCGCCTCCCAGTCATCCTGAGCCCAGAGGGATTGCTGTGAAGCACAGCTGAGATCCTTTCCCCCTTGCTCAGAAGTCTCTAATAGCGCCCCACTGACTGTGGCTGTGGTGTTTAAATGATGATCAGCAGGACCCTTCTGGGCTCTGGGCTTGCTGCTGAGGGAGAGAGAGGTTGCCTCCTTGCTGCTTCCAATTCCCATTTCAAACACAGCAGAGCCATTGTTATCTATTTTGCATATATATTGGGCTTCCATGCATGCTTTCATTCGAGAGCATGTTTCTACTCCTAAAATAAAAATACTTCTGGAAACTCTTGGCCACAGAATTAAATGCGAAATTCCTAGCTCAGTGTTTAATGTCTCTAATGTCCAGCTCAGAAGTTGGCAAACTTTAGTCCACAGGCCAAAGCCAACCAACTGCTAAGAATAGTTTTTACATTTATAAATGGTTGCATTTTAAATAGTTACATAACCACCACCATTATATCCTCAGTTTGGCCTCTTGGTTTGTAAAGCTTAAATATTTACTCTCTGGCCCTTTAAGAAAAAGTTTACTGACCCCTGACCTAGCCCCAATATTTTTTTCCATGATTAACTTCCAGGACTTCAGCACGCTTTCCCTGCTGAGTCTGGTGCAGGACCTCGCTTATAAGGGACGCTCATCAAATATAAAGCTGGGGTGACTGCATGCCCAGTCTGTTGTGCTGGCGTCATTATTCATGTTAACCAAGCCCTTTTCACTCTTCTAAGTGTCTTCTCTGGGCAGGAAATTATATGGCCGCCCTATATCTAATTGACAAGCGAATCGAATGGGAGATAAAAAATGACCAGCAAATTCTGTGATGAGCTATATTATCTTTGATTCTAAGGGCCGCTCCTAAAGAACGTCCAAGTTCTGGCTTTTTGAGCTAATACCCAGAAGTGACAAGCATTAGGGGAAAAAATGGCCTTAAAAATAACTGCTATGCTTCTATTGTGTGTGTGATGGGTTTGTAGAACTAATGACATCTTTGCTTGCCTAATTTGCTTAAAAGCATTTAACCAATCTATTTGATTTTTAAAAGCAGCGTGAGGTATGTTAGCAGAAACCCATGTTGGGACACAAATGTGATCTCATGCTACGTACTGAATATTTGGTTTAGAGAAAGTCTATATTCAGGGGGTGGAGGAAAGAGTTGCCTTTTCATCAGCTGTTCTAGGCAGTGAAGCATATTGCTACTTTTTTGTGCCTGGAGCCCAGCACGGGCGTTTATCTGTAATGGGTCCAGTTTTTAGAAGATGCCAACTCCAGATGGCCTGGATATTATCCAAATAAGTGCTTTTAAATTCCCAGTAATAACTAACTGACCATGAAGAATAACTCAGTGTTGTTTGAATCTAACTTTATTTATAATTAGCTGGAGAGAAGCCTTATAACCGTGGACAGATAGAAGAAACCACTTCACCACAATGTGACTGGTAGGGAGTGCAGAGAAGCGACAGGGCTGGCTGGGCTCCCACGGGTGGCAGCTGACGATCCAGAGGGATATACTGGTGTCCAGGGTGTTCCCCCTGAGAAGTGAGGGGTCTAACCCCAGACTACAGCACCAGAGCCAGAAAGGAACCCAGAGAACATCTAGCTGTGAAAAGCAGCAGGGTTCCTGTCTGCCAGGGAGAGATGATCAGAGACACAGAGAACCTCTTAAAGGGCCAATGCACAGAATTTGGTTTGCAGCCACTTACCCTGGGCTCTGACAGAAGGAGTGCAGAGTGGACTAGAGGTGCTTGAGGAGAGTCTGGGGTTGATGGCTCTGGGGAAAGAACTGAGGGAACAGTCACCAGGATCCCTGTGCAGAGTCATTCTGCACACAACAGAAGCCATCTTTCTCAGGCTGAGCACTCCTCTCCAAGTGGCCTCAGCCTGAGGGGACGCAATAGCCCCACCCACAGGAATTACTGTGCCCCATCTGTGTGCTTAAACTGGGCTACTGATTGCAGCTTGAAGCTCTATCATTGACCAGTTTGACAACTAAGATGGAAAACGCAAAGCAGCCAAAATGGCAAGACTAAGGAACAGACAAAATGGATAATTCCTAGAAACATACAATCTTCCAAGAAGTAAATCAGAAAGAATCAGAGGATCTGAATAAACAGATTACACCCAGTGACATTGAGCAGTAATTAAAAAAACTCCCAACAAACAAAATCTCTGAATCAGATGACTTCATAGGGGAATTTTACCAAACATTCTGAAAAGAACTAACACCTCTCCTTCTCAAACTATTTCATAAAATTCAAGGAGAGGGAAGGCTCCCAAACTCATTTTATGAGGCCAGCATTATCCTAATTCCAAAACCAGATAAAGACACTACAAAGAAAGAAAATTATAGGCCAATATCTCTGATGAACATAGATGCTAAAATCTTCAACAAATTATTAGCAAACCAAATACAGTCATGCATCAAAAAGATCATACACCATGATCAAGTGGGATTTATTCCAGGAATTCAAGGCTGGTACAATATTTGCAAATCAATAAATGCGATTCACCACATAAATAAACTGAAGGATAAAAACCACATGATTACATCAGTCGATGCAGTAAAAGCATTTGTTAAAATCTAGCACCAATTTTTGATAAAAACTCTCAGAAAAGTGGGAATAGAGGGAACATACCTAAACATAATAAAGGCCATATATGATAAATCCACTGCCATATCCTACTCAATGGGCAAAAAATACAAGCATTCCCCTTAAGATCGGGAATAAGACAGGGTGTCTACTTACACCTTTCTTACTCAACATAGTATTGGAAGTCCTTGCCACAGCAATCAGACAAGAAGAGGAAATAAAAGGCATTCAAATTGGAAAGGAAGTAGTAAACTGTTTATTTGCAGATGGCATGATCATGTACATAGAGAACCCCAAAGATTTCACCTAGAAACTACTAGAACTAATAAGTGAATTAAGCAAAGTAGCAGGATATAAAATTAATATCCAGAAATCAGTGGCATTTTTATATGCCAATAATGAACTAATAGAAAAGGAAATTAAGAAAAAAAAATCCCATTCACAATTCCTTCAAAAAGGATAAAATACCTATAAATGAACCTAACCAAGGTTGTAAAAGACCTGTACTCAGGAGATGATAAGACACTGAAGAAAGAAACTGAAGAAGATACAAATAAGTGGAAGCACACACCGTGTTCGTGGATAGGAAGAATTAACGTCTTTAAAATGCCCATACGACCCAAAGCAGTCTATAGACTCAACACAATTCCTGTCAAGATTCCAATGACATATTTCACAGAACTAGAACAAATATTTCAAAAATTTTTATGGAACTACAAAAGGCCCCGCATAGCAACAGCAATCCTGAGAAAGAAGAACAAAATTGGAGGAATCACGCTACCTAATATCAAACTAAACTATAAGTAATCAAAACAGCATGGTACTGGCATAAAAACAGATACATAGGTCAATGGAATATAATAGCCCAGAAATAAACCCACACCTATATAGTCAATTACTATTGGACAGAGGAAGCAAATACATACAATGGGCTAAAGAAAGCTTATTCAGTAAATGGTGTTGAGAAAATTGGACAGATACATGCAGAAAAATAAAACTAGACCACCTTCTTATACCACACAAAAGAATAAATTCAAAATGGAACAAAGACTTAAATGTTAGACCTGAAACCATAAAAGTCCTAGAAGAAAACAGGCAGCAAAATCTGGGACATTGCTCATAGCAATTTTTTGTCAGATATATCTTCCCAGGCAAGGGAAACAAAAGAAAAATAAACAGATGGGACCACATCAAACTAAAAGTTTTGGCACAGTAAAGTAAATCATCAACAAAATAAAAAGAGCCCACAGAGTGGGAGAACATATTCGCCAATACAACTGATAAGGGGTTAATATCCAAAATTTCCAAAGGACTTATAAAACTCAACACCAAAAAAACAAACAACCCAGTTAAAAAATGGGCAAAGGACCTGAAGACATGTCTCCAAGGAGGACATACAGTTGGCCAATACACATATGAAAAGATGCTCAATGTCACTAATCATCAGAGAAATGCAAATTAAAACCACAATGAGATACCATCTCACACCTGTCAGAATGGCCATCATAAATAAATCAACAAACAATAAGTGCTGATGAGGGTGTAGAGAAAGGGGAACCCTTTTGCACTGTTGGTGGGAATGCAGACTGGTGCAGCCATGTGGAAAGCAGTATGGAGAAACCACAAAACATTAAAAATGGATCTGCCTTTTGACCCAGCAATCCCACTTCTGGGAATATATTCGAAGGAATCCAAAACACTAATTTCAAGGAGCATAAGCACCCCTATGTCCATTGCAGCATTATTTATAATCACCAAGATATAGAAGCAGCCCAAGTGTCCATCAGTAGATGAGTGGATAAGACAACTACGGGACATTACACAATGGAATACAGCTCGGCTGTAAAAAAGGAGAAAGTTTTATCCTTTGTGACGGCGTGGATGGACCTGGAGAACATTACGCCAAGTGAAATAAGCCAGTCAGAGAAAGACAAATACCATATGATTTCACTTATATGTGGAGTCTAATGGACACACTGAACTAACAGGGAAAGGGGACAGACTCATAGATGGAGAGTGGATGACTGCTAGTGGGGGGTGCGGTTGTGGGGTGCGGTTAGGGGGAGGAGGGATTGAGCAAAAAGGAAAAAGGACTCACGGACAAGGACAACATTGTGGTGATTGCTGCGGGGAGAAGGGCATAAGGGGACTAAAAGGTAATGGAAAAAATTCAATAAAGATTTTTAAAAAGACAAAACATAAAGGTGTGAGTAATAAAAAAATTATTTATAAATAAATGCCTGCAGAAACCTTGGAGCTTAACATGATTTAAAGAGTAAAGGCACAGAGGCATGCTTCTTAATGAGCTCCCTCTCACCCTGTTCTGTAAAATCCATTGAATCCAGCAGCATATTTTTAGGGAGCCTGGACGTTTCCAGACTAGGGGCTAGGCACCAGGGGGGATGCAAAGGATCACCCCACCCATTCCCTGTCTTCCAGAAATGTACTGCACAGATTTGGAGCCTACTAATCGGTGTCCTTGGTGATATGACAACATCCCGTTCACCAGGCCGAGGGGCTCTGAAGCCTTGTTTTTTACTGAGATAAATGGCTTACGGAGTAATAAAGCAGGGTGAAGTAGTAGAGAGTGATGGAGATGGTGTTTTTATACAGGGTAGTCTGGGAAGGTCCGTCTGGGGAGGGACATCTGAGCAGGGACCTACTGGAAGTGAGTCCACAAGGTTTTACAACACTTATTCTTCATTCTTGATGCGTTGTATCAATGTATTTGGTACGACGTCCCTGAACCCCCTCAAGGAGCCTCCGCTCTCCTAATATTAAAAAAGACCAGTTTTCTCTCGAGTCCCAAAGGTAAATATTTCAAGAACTGCTTGAGCAGCTTTCAACCCCTGTAACAGCTGTTGGCTGCCTTACGCTGAGTTTACAGACAGGGTCCTCTCAGCCCAAGGGGAGGGGCAGGAAGGGAATAATAGACTCTGGAATATACAGAGGAACCTCTCGGGGTTCCTTTGGAAATGAAGGTAGCTGCTATTACTGATAATCACATTTGTGGAGTATTTGCCTGGCGCCAGGCTGGGTCATGACCTTTCCATGCATTAGCTCAGTTAATCCTCCCAACATGCAGAGAGGAGGAGAGGCCGGATGGAAGCTCTGCAGAGCCCAGTAGGGTTGAGGAGGCAGAGATGGTGGAAATGGGTGCCTGGACTTAAGTTTCATGAGGGTTGAGACTGTGTACCTTTTTTGCTCATCATTACTGTTAACTCAGGATTTAGCATAGTGCTGAGATATTATCCATGCACAATGTTTTTGTTTTTAATGAATGGGAGAGTGCATGAATAGCACTAGCTAGCAAAAGCACAGAGGGAGGTGGTGATCAAGTTGGGCAGGTCTGTTGGGACTCGGAGTGGAGACAAGGCGATAAGTACAAAGTGTCTTTTCCCTGTGACACAAGAGGGCTCTATTTTCCAGCTCCTCTTTGGATTAGCTTGGGGCCATGTGACAATTCTGACCAATGGACAGTTAGGATCACAAGCCTCCCCCAGTTCTCCCCTCCCCTGCTGCAGTGATCTTGAAAGCCGCGTGGCAGGGCGGCAGGGCCACAGAATGTAACAGCCTGTATCTCTGAGTCACTGCATGGAAGAGGGTCACCCAATCAGCACCAGACTTTCTGTGGGTGACAACTCTTTGTTATGTGAAGCCACTGAGATTTGGGGGTTTTTATGTTACTATAGCATATCTTGTTCTTTTCTGGCTAATACAGGACCAGAGTGTCAGGGGCCTGGAATGTCAGGCTAAGGGTTTTCTGCTCTTAAAGAGCAATGGAAACCAGCAGCAAGTTCTGTCCCATGTCTGTTGACTCCCACATGCTCATCAGTGCAGGTCCCTCGGGGTGAGAAAGCCTGAGAGCTTATCCCTGCAGTTGTGGCGGGTGAGTTGATGTCACGAGAGTTTGGCTCCCTGTGTTCACGTGGAAGATGAGAATCAGATGATTCCTGCTGGGAAACACCTCCTCTCCTTCCGCTGACCCAGTGGTCTTTGTGGCAGCCCAGGCACGCTGGCCAGACACCGGAAGTGGGCCTGCTGAAAAGGCCCGATCAGAGGCTAGAATATCAGATCGGGCTGGATGCAAATTTTATTTTGGGATGTTGAAAATATCTCAAACTGCAAAGACTACGTGATTGCTGATAAAGGAGCATGCCTTATGTGTTAAACCAACGAGGGTGGAGGAAGGCAGGAGAGGGTAAAGGCGGGCATGAATGGTGGTAGGAAGAGACATGACTTGGGGTAATGAACACACTGTACAATATGCAGGTGACGTATTATGGAGTTGAACAACTTAGATCTACATAATTTTATTAACTAATGTAATCCCAATAAATTCAATCAAAAATGATTCTGGACTGGGAGGAAAAAAACTCAGTTGTTTCAATTTGATCTTCAATAATTAAAAAAAAAAACAAAAACAAAACAGCACACTTTATGTGAAACTGTTCTGTGCTTGGCTTATTTGTTTATTTTTTTAACTTTATAATCTGTCACAACCCCCCTTCCACTCACTGTTTTTAATGGGTGCTTCTCCTATCGAACCGTGTACCATCATCCTTAAGAAAGCTTAAGGCAATCCCCTCTTGATGGGCCATATTGTTTGTCCCTGATTTCTCAGCCTTACAAATAACGCAATGATGGGTGAATACCCTTGTACACACCCCCTTGAACACAACCAAGTGTTTTGTAGTGAAATGTCTGAGTCAGAGGGTGTGAGTTTTTTCCCAACTTGATAGGTGCTGCCCAAGTGCTACCCTAACGGGACGTGATCATTTACACTCCGGAGAAGGGTGATTTTTCACGGACTGATCCCCCTGAGAAGCTCAGCACCCGCCTTGTGGTCCGGTCGGAGGTGGAGCCTCCAGACCTTTGGAACGTGTTTTCTGACTTCAGTTCTTTCATTTCGTTGGAGGCGCAAGTCCCTCGCAGGAATCCAGTCCAACCCGCAGGCGCTCTCCTCCACAAGGCTCACATTTAAGCCCTGAAAAATGGGAGGACTTAATCCAGTCTCTATCAGATCTAAATCAGAACATTTTCCCCCTTTTGCCATTTTAAATTACCTCTCCGCTCTGCCCCAGACTGAGTAATTCAGAGTTAATGGGATATGAAAGTCATGGTCGGTGGCGTGATTGCGGGTACCTAGCCAGAGGCAAGCAAGATTTATTCTCTTGGAACCCAACTGGGTTGAAAAGGGTGATAAATCAGCAGGGCTATTGCTAGCTCCCCTTCTGCTGCAAGATTCATTCCAGTTTATCAGAATAATCATCTTAGGCCCTGAGGCTGGAGATCAGCAGCCAAGTGCGGAGCCCCCCTAGGTGGTAAGAGGCAAGGATGTCTTTCAGAAATCTCTTTTTCTAGATTTGTTTGGAGGCAGTGGGTGTGTGGCTTGTTACCTTCCAACTGTAGGCCAGTGTAAAGAATTAATCTGTGCTCCCCAGAGGTGGGGGGTTTTGTGGCCATGTGCGTGCTGGCCCAGCGCCTCCGGTCTGTCTGGCGATGCTGTGGGGAAGAGGGTCTGGCACCACAGGCTGATTGGTGTTGTCCTGTGCACTGAACCCAGGGACCCCCTTCTCTCGGACTTGGTCATCCCTCTGTCCACCATTCTGGCCCTTGGATCCTCTTGGGGTTTCCTTCTACCGATGTTTGGCAACTATTCCCACAGATTACATCATGCTGTTTTTTGTGATCATTTACTAGACTTTCCCCTGACCCACCCCACTGGTGACCACAACACGATACAGAGTGAATGTCATAAAATGATCAGTGTCATTGGCAAGGGCCTCAGTGCACACGCACACACACTCAGTCACCTTCAGGGATAACCCAAAGTGTCAGGTGCTGGCGTGGACTGCAATTCGCTCCGGCTTATGCCAAACTCTGTATAAGCACGGTCTCATTTCATCCCCTGAAAACATCCTGTGGGGTTGGCACTACTGGTATACCTGCTTCACAAATGAGGAAACTAGTCTTGGACGGGTTATTAGTGACTTACTCAAGATCACAGAACTCGTAAACGGCAGTGCCTGGTATGTGACTGCAGAGCTCATGTTCACTCTTGCCACACGTATTTACACACACACACACATGCACACAGATATGTACAGGCACAAACATTCAGACACATACACACAGTCAAGGAGAATGTTTGTCAAAAACAGTGGAGCTGACGATTAGACCTGAGAACAAGCACCTGGTTCCTGGCTACCTCCGCCTGGAGGCCTCCGCACACTGCCTACTGTGGAAGCGGAAATAGAATAAAGACAAGTCTAGGATTGTTTGAATCTGGGGTGTTGCCTGGGGAAAGCTGGAGGACCGGGCTCCGTGAGGCCATTCAGAATAAGCATTTGTTTGGGGTCTGGAGCTGGGCTACTCAGGGCTGGACATCTGTTTGCTTCAGGGGGAGGGGGAGGAGCAGGGCCGTGGCTTGGGCAGACTGACCTTCACCATGGTCAGGACACCGAGCTGTGACCCTGGCATTAAAAACCACCATCACAGGAGTTTTGTCTCTGGGACCAGGTTCACATGGGAATGTACTGACTGGGAGAGTCTGCACGCAGACCAGGGGAGACTGTCCTTGACCTTTAAGAGCACCCGGCTGAGTGAGTCTATCTGATAGCAGCGCCGCTCTGGCCAGTACAACTGGAGGCCCTTCAATCCACTGACTATGGACTCCTTCCCCTGGACAAGGAGGGACTGATCCCATCCCTCCTGCTTCTGGGACACTTGGTCTGTGCTCCTGCAGTTGACACCACCCCCTCCCGGCCCCTCCCACTGCACACCTGCTGCTTTGCAGACCTGAATGTGTCTGATCAGATCATCGCCCTGACCCTCCGGTCCAGGAGCCCGCTCCTTCTTCTTACATGCCTCTGCGCAGTTCTTTCGGTCCAGTTCCTGTTAATTTTGTAGATGTGAGTCACACAAGGAGGGATGCTTTGTTCTAGCCCCCAAGTATGGAACACAGTTACTGCCAGAGATGCTGTGGACGTCCCACGCACATTCCATCACCTAGCGCTAAAGGGCCCCTGCAGAGCAGTTCCTGGCACACCGAAGGCTTCCAGTGACTTCTCTGCCTGAATGAATAAAGGGAGGCTGGTTTCTGGATGTCATAATAATTGTAGGAGCAAAGCACTCGTTCCGCAATGCTGCGTTGCAGACACTGTTCTAACTGCTGACAGGTATCAGCTCCTCCAGGCCCCGTAGCTGGCCCTCACTGCCTGTTCGTGGAAGGAACTGAAAACGCGCAGGAGGAAACGTCCTGGTGGAGTAGCTGCATGTGTCTCAACCCACAGAGTAACCGAAACTTTCTGGTAACTTCCAGACTTCTGGATAGAGCTGCCACCTCCTGTTCCAAGTTGATGGTATTTCCTAACCTTACGAAGCCGTTTCGGAGCCAGGTCCTACGGGCACTGCGTCTGGCCTGGTGCGAGCAGTTTCTAGGCCGTTTCTCCCCCCTACCGGGAAGATAGAGAAGCTGCCGCTTCACTGAGCCCCCTAATAGCCAGGCCTTATTTTCCCTGCCACCCCGGGGCTCTCGCTCACCAGGAGCTTACTCCAGTGAGCTCAACACCACACACTGTAAAAGGAAAATGATAATTAGAAGGAATGCTTGAGCAGAAGAGCTTGTGTGGAAAAAGACTTTGGTTAAATGAAGCAGTGAAGATTGCCTTGAAGTGTTAGACACCCACCCATCTAGCCTTCTCCTTTTGAAAGGGGGAACGAGGCGATACACAGGGTGTGCTGTGCCTCTGGGGCACCGCCTCCCTGGGGCCTGGGGTCAGGCTGGTCTCCTGGTGGCCACGCCTTGAGTGGTTGATGAGGTCACCAACTTTGCCTTTGTCCCCCTTCCTGTCTCAACAGCCAGAGACCCCAAGCCCAGCCCAGCTAGATGGAATTTAACTGGATTACCTCTATATTAGGGTCTCCATCTGTACCCAGAACAATTGCACAAGGAGAAGATTGGGGAATGCACCGTGGCAGGTCCTGCTCGCTGTTTCCATAGCATTTGTTATCATCGAGAACTGTGTCCTTATCTGTGTATTGCCTTATCCCAACTAGACTGGCAAGGGCTTGGGGGCAAGGATGTGTCAAGTCTGGTTTGCCTGGGTGCCAGTGCCAAGCACAGAGCTGGGCACGTGGTAGGCCCTCTAGAGTACTGCATGAGGGAAGATTCTTTGACTGCTCACTGCTGCCTCCCCACTGTCCCAAACATTGCCGGGTGCAGAGTTGGGCTTCTAGAACTCAGGTCCTGAGAGCAGGGACTTTGTCTCTTCATTGCTGTATCTTCGGTGTTTGGCATCCTAGAAGGCACTCCGGGATGGAAATCAGGAAACGTTTTCTGTAGAGGGACAGATCGCCAGCATTTCCAAGTTTATGGGCCATGAGGTCTCTGTCATAACTATTCAACTCGGCTGTTGTAGTGTGAAAACAGACACACCATTCATGAACAAGCAAATGGGCAGGGCCCTGGCTGTTTGGCTCAGTTAGTTGGAGCATCATCCCATAACCACAAGGTTGTGGGTTCAATTCTGGTCAGGACATATACCTAGGTTGCGGGTTTGATCCCCGGTTCAGGCACGTGTGAGATGCAACCTATTGATGCTTCTCTTTCACATTGTTGTTTCTCTCCCTTCCTCTGTCTTTGAAAGCAATGAAAAAATGTCCTCAAATGGGGACTAAAAATATGGGCGTGGCTCTGTTCTAAGAAAGCTATATTTCCAAGAACAGGCAATAGGCCAGATTTGGAGTAGCTTGCTGACTCCTGCTCTAGAATTTAAGTTCTAAAACAGCAGGGACTATTTTTTAATCTCTGAAACTATACCCAGCACGCCTAGCACGTGATATATATGCCATAAGTATAGAATGAATGAATGAATGAGGGACTGAAAGCGGTTTTAGTGAACGGTTCCCTATGGGTCAGGGAGGAAGCAGATACCAGACATCTGCTTTGCTCTGGGCTGGTTGTATCATTATAATTCCCAAAACTGGGAGTCGAGAGTACATGAAGGGGTCGGCCTGGGATGGAGCAGGACTGAGTGGTCTTGTCACAGGGAGAATGGTGGAAAGAATTGGAGAGGTACCTGGAGAAGAGAAGAGTTGGAGGAAACATAGTTGATATATTAAAAGACTCTCTAAGAAACAAGGGGGCTCTTTCTAGAACTTTCCAGAAGTTAGTTAATAGTCGTCAGACCCGGCTGATTTGAGCAAGCTGACAAGAGAATGAGCTCTCAGTGGACTGGGAGCATTAAGTCGACGTGGGCATGCCGCAGAAGGGACTTAAATGTTGGATGGGGCAGGACTTGATGATATTGGGTCCCTTCTGGCCTCCTGTGGAGGTCTACAGCACTACTCCTAGGCAACAGATGGTGATTGCCCTTAACGAAACCAACTCCTCAGCCTGGTACAGGAGGCCCCTCAGGATGGCCCCCGGCAACCTCTCCTACCTCAGCACGGCTGTTCTCTCACCTGTGATCTGGTCCGCTTGCACCAAACACCATCCGGCATTCTCCACACTCCTAGCCTCTGCACACAGTCCTGTATTAGTTCAGATTCCCCTGGAAGGGGAACCTGAGGCAGAGATTCAAGGGCACGTAGTTTATGTGAGACTTGATCCCATGGCCCTGGAGGGGAAGTGGGAAAGTAAGGCTGGGATGGGAAGGCAGCCAATAGGTGTGTTATAAAACCTGCGGTGATGGAGTTTGACACCTTGGGAGATTCCTCAGAGTTATCCCGCCTGAAGGGTGAGAGAACTGGGGTGTTCACACATCCACCCCCATCAGTTGTTAGTTGAGGGGTACTTTAGGGGTGGCTTGGGACAGTAGGGTGAGGAGGTATTTAATTTCTAAGCACCTTCTGGCCTCCCACTGAGAGGGGCAAAAGTGAGCGCTGGCGGCAGGAGGAAGCCCCCAGGCAAAGCACTGCAGGCGATTGCAGCAGGAAGTCCCGCCCTGATGTGATTTGGGGGAGGGGCCGTGAGGTGGGCACCCAGCAACATGGCCTAGACCTTCCTGCTGTTTGGAACTCCCCAGCCCTCTTCTGCTCTGATTTTGATTATTCTTCATGGTCACATGGGCTGCTCTCTGGGAACGGAGAGCCCCTGCTACAAAAAGGTGTTATGAGTCAAGCATTGATTGACTCCTGCCCGGGGTCAAATGAGGTTTTGGTTGGACGCAGGGGTGTCCAACCTTCTGGCGTCTCTGGGCCACACTGGAGGAAGAAGAGTTGTCTTAGAGCACACATCAAATACATTGCACACCTGATCACAAAAAAATCTCATAATGTTATAAGTAAAGTTACAATTTTGTGCTGGGCTGCATTCCTAGCCATCTTGAGCTGCACGCAGCTTGCGGGCCGCAGGGTGGACACCCCTGGAAAGGATGATTCACATGGACAGCACCCTCGCTGCTGGTCCCGGGAAATGGGTGGAGTTCACTCACTTGGGCAGAGGCAGGTTGTCCTTGTGGTGATGGACAAGATAACACAAGAGGCTGTGCATTCGGCGTCCACACGGCCTCCCTCCCTGACCATTGAACTACTTGATCCCAGACATTGTCACTGTGAAACAGATCTACCTACACTGTGACCGTCGACTCAGACCCTGGGGCTGGGGGGAGGTTTGCAACCACCTTCAGACCGTATATGATTCAGGCTGCTCACCTCTGTGGGGGGCAATTTGTTATAGTTGCTGAGCTCCCCAAGACTCAGTCTTCCGGCTTCCTCCCCACTGGTTTCCAGCACACCTCTGGCTGAGTGGCAGAAAACAAGAGAGAGGCTGGAAAGAAGGTCCGCCCTTTCCCTGTGCATCTTCCATTCACTATTCATGCTATAAATATTGAGTGTCTCCCATGAAACAAATGCAAACAAAACAGGGATCAGCCTTGTTCTCATGCAGTTCGCAGCCTAGTGGGGAAGATGAACTTTAATCAAATAACCACACACATATGTAGTCCCTGCATTAAGTTTGTGTGTGCATCTGTACACTGCTTGTGTACCGTCTCAGGAAGACGGCCTAGGCTTTGCAAATTCCTCTGTGCAGCTTCAGGATGCAAAGCAGTGTATGGGAGACAGCAAAGTGGCAAGGTGAGTGTGCTGATCTTGTGGCGGCTGGTAATTGCAGCTGGGGCGTTATTAATAAGCAAACAATATGTCCCTGCCTCCCAGTTATGAACTGCAGCTTTGGCTGAATGCTGTTAAGATTGAACCCTGAGACCTGAATAGGATGTTTGTCTTCTTGTTTGATGACAGGTTTTAGGAAATAGAGAGACCTGTTACCAGGGGCATGCAATTATTTCTGGAATCAAGAGAGCCCAACAGCTCTTGGGAGGGCGGGGCAAGCGATAATGGTGCTGTGGCGTTGGCTAGCCCAGTTCAGCCTCAGAGTGGGAGGGGACACCGAGAGGGGTGGGGAAGGGAGAAAGACCGAGCCGTTTACCCCTCCTAGGAAACCCAATTGAAAGAAAACATGAGGGATGGAGCTGCTCCACTTGTTTCCTAACGTCATCTGTTTTTTTTCCTGCCACTGTGAACTGCTTTTGAGTTCTCAAGAGCATAATGCAGTATCAACCACTTTGACTGGAGCTTTCTCTTTGGGCAGCAGTCAGGGCATTAACAGGAGGCACTGCAAAACCAGAACAAGCACCGTGACCCCTGAAGTCCCTTGTGCCCCAGGGGACACTTCCCCCTGAGCAGCATCTACACACAATGATGATGCTTGGGCAGAGCTCCCACCTTGGACAGATAGGGAGTGACCTTGACACATGCAAAAGCCACTTGGGTCCGTTTGCAGACGGTAAACTTTTGCTTGAGAGAAGCAGAATTAAAAGTAAAAATAAATCAGCAGTCTTACTCAAGTGAAAACAAGTTCATGTCATGGAAACCCGGAAATTGCATGAGTTTTATACTCTGTGACCTTGGATTTAAGGTCACCCTGTGATCTGGGGCATCTCTGAACCTGGGTTTTTCATATGTAAATGTGTTTGTTCACCAGATATTTAAGATGAGATACAGCTTTGAGAGATATGGGCAGCTGTTGTTTTCAGGGCCAAGGCATGGGGATGGGGTCAGGGAAGGAGAGAGGTACGTGGGACTGTGTCCGTTGGTGAGACACAGAAAGATGGTGAAAGGAACCTCTGCTTTGGGTATGTCATGCATCCTGGCCCCCAGGGAGTATAGGTCAGATGTGGCAGATTTGAAAGCTCGATACCCAAGACTGTCACCATCAAGAACCATTTAATTCTTGGCCTTGGGGCAGCAATAGAGGTGGTAGGGGGAAGAGAGCTCACATTTCCTGGACACCCCCTGGCTGCCAGGAAGCACATCATGAACAGACAGGCAGCATATCGAGTCCTTGACTCCCCAGCTGGAAGCCAGCAGGCTTGAGACCCAAGAGGAGCCAAGTGAGCTTCCTGAGTTACAGAGCAGGGCGGAGGGAGAGTTACAGAGCAGGGCTGGTCCCCCTTCTCCGGACCAGCTGCTGTCTACTGCAGGAACTTCTGTGGACCTCCCTGGACCTTGGGGTCCCCAAATATTCATGAAGGAGCATTTCTCCTGAGTTTAGAAACATATTCAGGGCCACGCATATTAACTTAACCGATCACGGTAATACGAGCCAACAGCGATAGTGTGTTTACTACACGATGGGACTCGATGGACCATCTAACCCCTTGCAGCAGCGCCGTGGGGGGTTGTCCTGCACTGACCACCAGACGGGCACAGTGAGCAGCTCTGCTCCCTGTGCTTCAGGGGGCTCAAACAAGCACGCAGAAATCTCTGGGTGTTTAAATATAGCAGTAAAGCTGCAGCGAGGGTGTGCTCCCTGTCAGATCACCATTTGGATTATTTGACTTAATTTTTCACAGCCACATTATGAAGTAAAGACTAAGTATTATCATTTTTGCCAATGAGGAAACTCAAGCCTAGAGAGCGGGTGTGACTTGCAAATGGACGGGGTTTCAAAGGAGCTGAGCATGCCATTGCGATTCCAGAGCTAGTTCCTTTAACTGCCTCATTACATCATACCACACGTGTGTGAGTGTGGGTGTCCATGATGCACAAGTGGGAACATCGCTCTTGGCTTATGGAGAAAATAAAGGCCAAGGGCAAGAGTGGTACTTTTCTACGCAGTGATGCATGGTTTTTCAAGCACATTACTGCAAATGAAACCAAGCCCAGTCTTTGAGGGGTCACACTCCAATGTGCTAATTGTAAATGAACTCAGATCTGCTCCTTAAAGCCAGATCTGTTTAGACAGCTGTAGGGTAAGTGGAGGCGGTCTGGCGCTCTCACCCGGGTGTCTGGGTAACGAAGGGAGCAGTGTTCCCATAGCCTTGGAGGGGCCTGATAACCAGTGTTCTCACAGCCTTGAGACTGGGTCTCATAAACTGTTCCCGTAACAAGAAGTGGGCTCGCATGCGCAGAATTATGTTATGGTGTGTAATGTTCTGGCAGTTTTCTGGCTTTGTTCCCCTCTAGCACTTACACAGGTAGGGACTCCCTGCTGGGGGCGATGATGACAGACATGCAAGGGGACAGGTGCCGCGATGGGCGCCACGCTGGGGAGCGGGGGCCACATGAGACATGCAGACAGACATGCAGCTTGCAGCGTGGGTGGCTTGCCTACCCGTGAATAAAGGCATGCCAGACATCCCAGCGGCTCCGTGAATATTTTTCCGTCTTCATGAATACCATGGACCTGCCTGGCCTTGAAAGGTGGCAACGCAGCAGCCCTCTCTTAAATCTGTTCCTGTTCCTCTTTCTTATAAGAAGTATCGGCAGCAGCCCTTTTTAGAGGCATTTTGTAATTCAGAGGCTTACTCTGAACTGATTTAGCCCCCTCATCTCCTCATCACATCTCAGGCACCCCCTGGTCTTCTCATCTTGTCCCATGACCTCTGACTGGGGGTGTTCCTCTCCTCATCAATGAGCTCCTCTAGCCAGACCTTGTATCCCAGAGATTAAAGGCAATTACATGAGATAATGCATATGACATCACTTTAAAGCCACAGAGGGCCATGCATGCAGTGGATTATTAAGTCTTTCCTGTTAGTATTAATGAGCTAAGGCTGCAGATTCCTAATGCTGCAGAGACCTAATATTAACCATATGGAAGCCTAATTTTCAAAGACAATTAGACTGAACCGGGAGACAAGGCAGGAAAAAAAAATTCATTCAGTTCCCTCTGCTAGTTCTTGGTATCTTGACTGCAATCTGCATAAAACTAAATGATTGTGTGTTCTTAGCTAATTGCTTTAGGATCACTCCCTCCACATTATTCTGCATGGTCATGGTCCTTTTGAAAGGGACCTGGCTTTTCTTTGCTAATTAAGTGACATCTTTGAGACTGAGGATGCATGGATGCTGGCATTGAGAGGACACAGCAAAATTTAAGGTATTGCAACTTTCTGGAACTCAAGGGGTGGATGGACACACCTGCAGCCAGGATGTCGTCACTGAGCTGAGACTTGAGATATTCCATGTGATGTTCTGGCACAGAGCCTAATGCCAAAGCCAGTGGTTTGATGTCATATTATCATCATTAATCAATGCCGAGGCTCTGACAGATACCTAGGCAAGGTTTCAGATCAAAAGAGCCTCCCAGGGAAGTTTCAAGTTTGGATCTTGTTTTCTAGACAGTGGGGAGCCAGTGAGGAGCCAGTGAGGGTATTAAGCATATGTTTTGTGTTTGGGGGGTTTTAACTGTGGTGCCTGGTATTGGAGGGGGTATGTATAGCAACTAGAGTCAAGACATTAGGTAGGAGGCAGTACAAAAATCTAAGAGAGCACTGATCAGGCCCGAAGTGGGCAGGGGCAGTGGGCTACAGAAGAAGGTTAAGACCTGAGAGATTTTAAGACTGAGCAGGACTTGGTGATTCATCAGCTATGGGGGCTGAGGGAGAGGGAGGACTCTGAATATCCAGGTGACCCCCAGGTTTCTGATTTAGGCTGCTGGGTGGATAGAGCCAATCAAGATGGATGCAGAAGGAAGAGCTGTTTTGGGGTGAAAATGATGGGTGCATACATGGAGCCAGAGCCTTCACTCCAGGGGTTGGCATGACTGTTGGGATCTCTTAGAATAACTCCCCTTGTAGGTAATTGGAGTCATCATGCCCCAGAACATTAAAAAGCAAGATGAAGTTATAAAATTGGCAGAACCTTGAGCAATCTCTTAATCCAACCCCTTCATTCTACGGTTGAGGAAACTGAGGCCCAGAGAGGAGAAGTGGCCATGTAAACACCTCATCAAGGATGTAGGTTGGGTACCTGAGCCTCCCTTTGACCCTCCGCCCCAGACCAGAGCTTCTTCCCACCCTACCCAAGATGAGAAGGATTGAATCTACCTCAGGCCAAACCGTTTCTCTGAAAGAACTTCGTCTTTGCGGATTTGTCCAGCTGGGGAAGTTTTCAAGCTTTGAGTATAACCGGTTTTGTTTTAATGAGTCCCAGTTAGTGGACACATCAATGCGTGAACAGGGCAGCTGGAGAAGTGGCTGCATGGGTGATGGGGGGGGCATTAAGCAGAGGGTGTGAACGCCTTGGAGGAGGAGAATGTGAGGAGGTGATAGGATGAGATGAGGACAGACTAATGGGTGGGGAGCGAGGCCAGTTAGAAGCGCTGTGGGGTGTGGAGGGAGGGGCGCCCTGGGGAGGGGCTCATCGAAGAGAGTTTAAGGAAGGGACAGGCCAAGTTAGAACGAAGTGACAGCAGATGGTGAAGCGCTGAAGGTCTTTAGCAGCAGTGGGAAGCCGCTATCATTCCTGGATCTGAAGGGTAAGGAGTGGGTGTAGTCACCGGTACCCAAGAGAGAACTGTGACTTTAGGAGAGGACAGGAGCCGTGACCATAGCCCGCTCTGGGCCAGCAGGAAGGGAGCTGGAAAATAAACACCTTGACTTTTCTCTATTCCTACCCCCTTGTCTCCTCGCTGTGTCTCCCATTGGTCAGGCACAGCCAAAAAACAGAGAGCACCAGAGGTTGGTGGTAGAACCCATAGGAGCTGTTCTCTGGGATTCATTGCAGAAGGGGAGAGAGAAGGGGAGGGAGTCGGGGGCAGGGATGGGTTAAGGCGGCACACCCAGCACAAGACCCAAGTTCAGACCTCCCCTCTCACTTGATCTTCTTGCTCTTTCATGGAAGCCAAACCATGAAACCCTGTCTTGTTTTAAACGGTTTTTACGGCCCCGGCTTTTTGGATCTTTTGCTTCCCCATCCATTTTTAGCAGTCAGTGTCACGCTCATAGCAAGCTCCCCTTGGTGATATGTCAAGTTTCCATCTTCGCTTGACCTTGAAAAACTCAAGTCCTCCGGGAAGATCCTTACGTGTAGCTCTACTTCTCTCCCAGGGCCACACGTGGTCAGAATTGGGGCTTTGAGAGCTGCCCGTTTTCTCTGTCACAGCCCACGCCAATCTTCATCTTGACTTTTTGAAAACTTTTTTAAGTTCCAGGGTGAGTGTATAGTATTTTCTTGGTCATTTTGAGACCGCTGAGCTGCTACGGTCACTTCGCCCCAAGGCTCCTGTCACTTACGCTTTGCCAGCCAGTTCGTCTTTGCTGGTCATAATTAGGTCCAGAGAAGGAGGTCTCGCTGGGAGTTAGGGAGCAAAGGAGGGAAGCCAAGAATTTTTTCAGTTCTCTGTCCTCAGTCACATGAGACTTGGAGCAGTCAAGTTGAGCTTCCCATGATTCCTAGAGTTGTCCCTTCCAGGCCACTGCCTGAGCTCTCTTGCTGTCCCTGCAACCCTGCCTTAATTTCAGCCCAGAACTGCAGTACTTCCTGCTAGTCTCCCTGACAGCTATCACAGCCTGCCCCCCCCCGCCCCCGCCATGCTCAAATAATTGGAACTCCAAACGCAGTGTACCTCGGTACTCCTTGCTAATTCGTCCTGATGATGGTGAGCAAGTGATGAGTGATGAATCATTTTTTCTCATCAAAATGCAACGAGTACCAGGTTTGATGAGCTCTGAAGCCGACGAGTACCGAGGTACCACTGTGTTATCTTTTTGCAGCCCCTAGTCATGCGTGAACCCAACCCAACTCTGAATGCTAACCATCTCTCTGCCTGGATCACCTCCCACATCCTTTACCATTTTCTCCAGCGTGACTAATGCCTTGTGTGGGAGACAGAATGATGACCGCCCCCCACCCCCCACAAAGATGTCTATGGTTTAATCCATGGAGCCTGTGAATATGTTACCCTACTTGGCAAAAGTGACTTGCAGGTGCGATTAGGTTAAAGATCTTTCAATGAGAAAATTATCCTGGATTGTCCCCATGGGGCCAATGTAATGACAAGGGTCTTATAAGAGGGAGGGGAAAGGGTCAGATTCAGAGTGGGAGGTGTGATGGTGGAAGCAGATGTTGGAGTCCCGCCCCAAGGAATGGGGTGTGGTGGGGGGGCGGCCTCCAGATGCTGGAAGAGGCCAGGAAGGGTTCTCCCCTGGAGCCTCGAGAAGGAACTGAGCCTGGTTAACACCTTGATTTTAGATCCATAGGGCCCATTTATAGACTTGTGATCTCCATAAAGGCAGGAGAACAAATTTGTATTGTTTCGAGTCACTAAATTTGTGGTAATTTGTTATAGCAACAAGACAAAATTACTCAAAGTGTGGTCTATGGCAACGAGGTCCCCTCAGAGTGCTTTAGAAACAGAAAATCTCAGACCCCACCCCACACCCACCAAATCAGGATCTGCAGGTACGCATCGCATCCAGGTGATTTCAGTGCGTGCTAATCTGGACGCTCTAATCTTCCCCTGGGCCCCGAATCTGCAGGTTTAGTTCCGATTTGAATCAATTCAGACTAGGAAGGGCCCAGACCAAGGGAAAGAAATAGATTTATTGTAGGACAGAAGAAAAACAATGAGCTCCCCCCTCTTTATTTACTAGTTCACTTTTATCTAAGTCTGGTCAATAGAGGACCTGACTTTTAAAAATTATTTCTGAAAATTATTTATCTTTTTAATGTCTTATTATTTTTCGGTGGTGTCCTCAGGGCTAGGATAGAAATACATCCTTGATTCCGAAATTGTGGCCATCAATCATTGACTGGTCCTCACCACATTTGTTAATTACATGAACATATTTGCATTACCAGCCCTGACTAACTGATGAGCAAGAGGCAGGGGGCATTTTACAGGGATGATGAAGTGGGACTTGTCACAGCTGTAGAAATTAGACCTGCATGCTGCCCGCCGAGGCCATGCCATGGCCTGCGCAGGTGGGTGGATCCAGATCCGTTCACAGCTATGAAACAGGGAAGAAACACACAAGATGGGGGCCAGCACCGGAGGAGCATATGTATCAGGAGATGGGGCTCCAGGAACGTGCTCTAATAGCATGTCCTTCTGTATGAGGCATAACACGTCTCTTTCTCTCAAGACAGGAAGGTCGTTCTTTCTTTCTTTCTTTCTTTCTTTCTTTCTTTCTTTCTTTCTTTCTTTCTTTTTTCTTTCTTTCTCTCTCTTCTCCTTCCTTCCTTCCTTCTTTCCCTCCCTCCCTCCTTCCCTCCTTCTTTCCTTCCTTCCTTTCTGTTTTTGACAAATGCAAGAAGCAGTCATTTCACAAAGTCTAGGAGAGGGCTGCCTGTCTTTTGGATACAAAGCCTTCCATTGGTCAGTGGTTGGGGTGTCCTTCCTACTGCCCCACTTAATGGGGACATCTGGTTCCAGACGTAGCCCCTCCTAATTTTATTTCCATTTGCCTCTTGAACTCGGAACTCCTGTTCTGGGATGGCCAGAACATCTTAAATTCTTCACAAAAGTCCTCTTGTGAGGAAACCCTTAACAAGACTCCCCGGAGAGCCATGCATTCTCTTCTCCCCTGATCTTGATATAACAAGGGAGCCCTGTTGGTTGTCAGCCAGTATCAGACTGGTTACCTCCCGGGGAGCCACGTGGGAAGGACCCTCAGTGCTTCGAGCTAGTCACTGGGTTGAAACAGGTTTTCATGATAATTAACACCAAATAAGGACACAGGAAGAGATTCTTGTCTTCCAAATTTGAAACCCACGTTAGCTAATTCATTCTAATTGGAGGCTGACAGTTCCGTGTGGCACAGTGAGCATGTAATAGGTGGCATGTTCCCTCTGTGTCTGGACAAGTTCTCGGATGAAAATGAAACTGGGGCCTTCTTTCTAGGTCTATGAGCTAGCTAGGCTCCAGAAGTTACCCCGTTCTTGGAGAAGGATTTTTGGTGTGTGGGAAGCTGGCATGGTAGCCCCATAGGAAGCCCATGCATTGACAGCAATGCTTTTAAAAATTATTCCAAAAACACGTAGTGATCACCTACATTGGCTAAGGATTCCATTAGATACTGAAGGAGACTCCCATTCCCACTCTTTAGAATCTCAAAGTCTAGGTGGGGAGGTGCAAATCAACTGACCGAATCCAATGGCACCCTAGCCAAAGCAGTAAGCCAAAAAAAAAAAAAAAAGAGATACAAATATTAGAAAGGAAGACCCCAAATGACATGATCTGTGTGAATCCATTTCTATGGCATTTTGGAAAAGGTAAAATGATAGTGGTGGAGGACAGATCAGGGGTTGCAGGGGTTGGGGGTGGGGAGGAAGCACAGTGGTTAGCGCAAACTGATTGTGCGGGATTGCTCTGTCTCCCAACCGCGGTGGTGTTTATGCGAACCTGCCCATGTGCCGACACTCCTGGAAACCTACACGAAAGAAAGAGCCATTTTTTTCTGTGTGTTGTTTTCAAAAATAAACGAAAAAATAGACTACAGTTCCATGTACTATCACCTACCCATCTGATAGTTTTGAGTGAAAAAACAAATTTGTTTTGTACTTTTTGAATTTTCAGACTTTTTTAAAAACATCTTTAAAAAGTAATTCCTAGCCCTGGCTGGTGTAGCTCAGTGGATTGAGCGCGGGCTGGGAACCAAGCGGTCCTGGTTCGATTCCCAGTCAGGGCACATGCCTGGGTTGCGGGCAGGGTCCCCTGGTGGGAGCCATGTGAGAGGCAACCATACATTGCTGTTTCTCTCCCTCTCTTTCTCCCTCCCCTCCTCTCTCTCTAAAAATAAATAAAAAAAAAATCTTTAAAAAGTAATTCCTAGCTAAGTGTGCATATATATGTTTTTACAACATAAAGATCTTTTGAATTGATGTATAAGCTACTTGAAATAAACAAACAAAGCAAGGATTCCATACTTGAATTCATACAAAAATTAATTAACGTGAAAGTGCTGAATTTAGGCTCATAGGGACAGATGGAGAGACAGAATTCTCGTGGCATTTGAGACCGATTCTACTTGTTCATGAGCCCCCTGGGTTTTATTAATGCTTCAGTATCTTTATGATAAATTTACCGTAATTGTTTAAACTAGAAAGAAGTCATGATTTGTAGACGACATGGCTGTTTTTTTTTTTTTTTTTAATTCAAGAGATTCAGCTAAAAGAAGTTGATGCTAATAGGGGAGTCCAATAAGGGAACTGGCCACAAGATGGACATGAAGAAAAGACAGTATTCCTATCTATCAGAAGCACATAATTAGAAAAGGTTATGTATAAAAGGTCCCCATTCATAATAGCAGCAGTGACAAAAGAGATAAACTCTCTGGGATTAACTAGAAATATGCCAGATTTATACGAAGGCAATTATGAAGCTTCACTGAAGGCCATGAAGAATGGCCCGAGTCAATGGCAAAACATACGGCAGCCCTGGATGGGAAGAGTCAACAGCTTAAAGATGTCAGCCCTCGCCAGATTAATGCACACACTCACTGCAACAGCATTGGAAATCCGCATGAACAAAGGCGTGGAGGATGGAAAAGTAGTTGCTTGGAAGGTCGCAAGTTTGGGTGGACGATGGAGTTGGCAGTGAGGAGTGGCTAGATATTCACCGGGTCCAGATGGTGGAGACTCTTAGCTGCCAGACCAAGGGCTATGACCTTTATATTGTGTCTCGTAAGAAGCTCTCGAAGAGTTTGATTAAGGCCCCAATCAGAGCAGACTTGTGTTTGAGAAATACACGTTGGCTGGTGTGGAGGGTTAGAGGAAAGGGTGAGACCGAAGGCAGGGCGCCCAGCGAGGAGGCTGCTCAATGGAATCATCTGAAATGACTCCCCTCCCGCCTGACTCAGAGGAGTTTCTCTTGAAGGTTTGAGTCCTTCCTTCCCCTCCCATATCCCCTTCTTTCTCTGAAGCCAAAGTCTTGGGAAGACATGAACTAACACAGTCGTCCCGAGCGGGGTGGAATATTTTCTGCCAATCTGGCATCCTGATTCTAAGTGTTGCCAGCTTTCTTAAGGAGGATGCCAGCGTCGGGAGTCTGGGAACCTGGGTGGATAGCACTGATAATAATCGCCACTTTTCATTAAACACTTACTATCTGTAAGACAAGTACTAGCATTATCTCCATTGTTTCCCAGGAGGTCTTGGAGGCTCAGAGGGGTTAAGTGCCCAAGTTGCTGGGCCTGGATCAAACCTATCCATCCCCCACATCATCGACATCCCAGCACCTGGTGGAGAGAGTTCAGCAGATGTTTGCCGTATTGAGTCAAATTACCAGATGTTGCTTCTGTGGGAATGTACTTGCTGGGGGCTTGGCTGATGCCTCATCTTTATCAGTAAATCCCCCATAAATAAGTCACCAGTTGGCAAGAAGGGTCTAGTAGGAGTGGAGGGGAGATGGCAGCAGGAAGGAAGGGGCTGAGCAATGGAACGCGATGTGTTTCTGTAAATCAGGAACCACCCAGCTTGCCGCTGACCCAGGTGTCTTTATCAATTTGCTCCTCCACATCCTGCGAGCCCAGCACAATAAAGCTTCCTGTCCATTTCAGGCCTAATCACGCAGAACGCAAATCCCTCAGCAGGGAGGCAGCTGCGAGGGCTGGGGCGCAATCCGCAGGACTGTTCGTTTTCATCTTCTGGCACGTAATGAAATCAAGAATGCACGTCAGCTCACCAGAACTGCTTTCCTCCAAACTGTTAAGTAAGCACCCCGCCTTCACTCTCATTAGGCTCACAAGGCTGCTGAATGAAGGAGGAAGACAAACATTTACTGAGCGATTTTGATGTGCCAGAGAGTTGATATGTGATTCAGTCCCTTATAAAGCCCCATGAAGTAGGTGCTAGTATTCTCATCTGACAGCTAAGGAAACTGAGCTCAGAAAGGGGCGTGGTCCAAGATCATAGACTGGCGAGGGCTGCGTCTTGAAGTGACATATCTGCAAGTTCAAATCCTACACACCAAGTTTTATTTGTGTGTGTGTGTGTGTGTTTGCAGTTGTGTGGAAGATAACTTTTATAGAACAGTTTTTGGGGGAGCTCTCTGGCAGAGAGATGAGAGGATTAAACTTTGTATTACTTTCTATAATTTATTCTGGTTCTGGAAATTTAACAAATGTTTGCCAAGAATCGTATCCACTCTGGCTCTGTTTTTAAAATACAGCTGTCTGTCTGTCCACATTTCGTGCTCCATAAGAGCAGTGGTCCTGTTCTCCGGTTTTTGCTGCTTTTTCTTCCTCTTAGTTCTTAGATGTCTTGGTTTACATTCTAGTCCATAATCACTGCTCTAAGATCCTCATTCTTGCTCTGGCAACTGTACTTAGCCTCCCTTCTCCTGCCTCATCCAATTCTTCTTTGCCCCCTCCCCACCCCACACTATTTAGGGACACCCACTCTCTGGCTTGGAGAGACACCTGCTAGTCCTGACTCCACCCATCTCATTAGTTTAGCTCCGGTTTTTCCTTCAGGAAAGAATTGACCACTCACTACTGTGGATGTGAAGACGACAAAGACACCTCTGTTGTCCGGCATAAACATGGAGCCTTGCTGGGGGGTGGACACACTCCAAGTCACTGAAAAATAGGCCATAACCAACTATGTTTTGGCCACAATTAACGAGTTAACTATGTAACGATGTGCTGTTCCTTAGGTCACAATAAATTGCAAATTTTCTGCTCACATCCAGTTCCTCTGTTTCTATTAGTGCATGGGCTCTTAGTTCCTGACAAGTGAATTAGTTGAAATGGGAACATTGTTTTAATGTTTTTCTTTATGATTTACCCAGACTGGGTCAACATCATAGAATGCTGAATGAGGGGGCCACCCCATGAGTACAGACGACACATAGTGGGACAGCAGGTTACCCATACAGGAAGTGGGTTTGGGCAGCCCCGCCCCTCACTCTTAAGTGAATGAAGGGCGAGGCGGGAACATTGGAGAGTGGGGAGAAAAGATGGTAGGAGGCCTCTGGACCCAGGCAGCTCAGCACTCACCTTGCAAGAGGGGAGCGGTAGGTACACAGGATGACATCTTGACACCCCCTTTGGGTCAAACCAAAAACCTGGAGAGGGAGAAGGAAATGGTTTTTCAAGGAATGTGGATGGGACATCCAGACTCTGACTGCCTCTAGCCCTGGTACTTGGTTTGCCTTTTCCCTCCACCACCTTCCATGAAAATACTCATGAAAACCCAGAAAACGCTGCTACTTTTCAATAACATAGATTCTGGACTTTGAGGGGGCGGACTTTTGCTGAGTAGAGCAAGGATGGCACTCTTGGGTAAGAGAGCAGGAGACGCTTGAGACATTTTTCAGTTTGTGCTTCTGTCTACTTCATGCCTTAAAGACACAGGGTCTTCTCTGAACAGAAGGTGGGAGCCCCTACTATTACCCAGAAGTTGGTTCTGAGACCATTTAACCGCCAACACCCTCTATTGTCACTTGTGTGTATTTCCCCGCCATGGTGCTAGTTTCCCAGAAAGTAAAAAAGTGGAGGGGGTCATGGCAGAAGAGACCAGGATTGGGTCTTTCTATGCCAGACGGTGAAGTTGAGCGGATGAAGGGATAGAGACAGATGTGTGAGAGTTGCATGCTGCTCAGTGCAGATGTCCAAGCATCAGCATCCGAAGGCCAGCCATGAGCTATGACAATGAATGGGACAAGGTTAAGCTTCCCTGGTAAAGGACGATTCATCTCAGATCTGGTTCAAAACGCACCAGAAGCCAATTAGAGCTATTTGTCAAAGCTTTACCAGAAAGAGAGAGAGAAAAATGTTAAAAATAAAACTGAGACTAGGAGTGACAGTATTAATATCAGGGGACATATCTAGCACAAAGCAAATACAATTAAGATACAGAGAGTCATTTTGTATTGACAGAAGGTAAAATTCACAAAAACGCTATCACACTCATTTAAATTTATGTCAGTGATTCTCAACAAGAATGGTGTAAAATATCCAAAAGATCATATCAGAGTCTTCAAGAAGCCTTTTGAAACCTCACACACACATGACCCTGATAGTCAGAGATTGCCAGATAAGCCTGTTTCCACATGATTCAGAGTCACTGTTGACGGGTACATATTGTATCCTTCAGATGTTGGGGCAATAAACAAACAGACCAACCAACTGCCAAACTAACAAATGAACACAAAAACCAAAACCCTGAACCAACCCAAACCCCAAACTCAAAACCAAAATAAAAACAAGAAAACCATTGCATGGTCTCTGGCAAAACAATAGAAAAAAATGGATGATGAATGATAATCGTTTTTTTTTAAGATTTTATTTATTTATTTTTAGACAGAAGGGAAAAGAGGGAGAAAGAGAGGGAGAGAAACATTAATATGTGGTTGCCTCCCATGTGGTCCCCACCGGGTACCTGGCTAGCAACCCAGGCATGTGCCCTGACTGGGATTTGAACCGGTGACTCTTTGGTTCACAGCCCACGCTCAATCCACTGAACTACACCAGCCAGGGTAATGATATTTTTTTTGATATCATGGATTTGGATTAAATTTTGTGTTCTGAAATGGATAGGAAAAAATATTCTTCATTGTTTGTGGAACATTTGCTACAATAAACCTATAGTAGTTTCAAAACAAACAAACAAACAAACAAAAACCCCACCCAACTATCTGAATATCGGAAATGGTTCTGGTTAAATTCTTAGATAAGAATGACATAAAACTAAAATAGTATAAAATGTCAATGAAAAATTGCAAACCCTTGAAAAAGTATCTTCCATATCTTGTAAGTCCAAGAAAACATCAAAACTACAATTAGTATTATTTGAAAATTAGGAAAATGAGAACCTTGTATTTAAAAACTTACAGAAAATGACCAAATACATGTTTAAAGGAAAGTTATGTCTCAATATTTTCTATTTAAACCAGATAGAATTAAAAGGAATGAAGTATTAAAGAAATTCAAAACTAATTCAAATCACGAAGAAAGAAACAGCAATGATAAAGCCAGAAATTAATTAGAGAATGGTAAACAATTGATAAATAAACCGGAAAGTTGGCTTTAAAAAATGACAATGGAATGAATTCACTCCTGGCAATTATAAATCAGAAAAAACCCCAAATGCACAAAATTAAGACTGAACTAAAAAAGGAATTAAGTAGATTGTGGAAAGATAATATAGTTTGAGAAAATATTATGGACAACTTAATTCTAATATATTTGAAATTTTGTAAGCACTGCGTGAATTTGAGAGCAAATATGAATTACCAAAAATGAACAAAGAATTAGACCAATTGAGATTTATTCATTTCAGTGAAGACACCGTTGCTTACTGTGTAAGAGGAGTTATTTTAGATTCAGCCTTATCTTGTTTTATCTGTTACTACGTAACCTTGGACACAATGCTCACTCCTTTCCTCATCCATAAAATGAGACTAATTTCCCCTCGCTGTGATTTTGTGACCCTCATATTAAATGCTACATCTGAAACGTTTAGCACAGTGCTGCCCCATCATAAGCGTCTAAAACATAATGGCCAACGACATTGAGCAGAAATGGGAAATAAGCCGTCAGACACTTTGGGTCTTAATGGATTTATGAATGCATTCCTTTGTGCAATTTTCTGCATGCATGTTATATGTCAATATAAAAGTAATTTAAGTGTGTCCCTTCTAACTTTTAAGGCATAGTTATCTTCCAAGTGCTACAAAGAGAAGATATGATGTTTCCATTTGGCGCACAGTGACAAAGATGGATGCAACAATTCTAAATAAAACGGTGGCAAATTGAATCTATTCGTGTATTAAGTGAATGATTTGCCATGACCAGGTAGGAATGACTTTGGAAATCCCAGGTAATTGCACATCTGTCATGGGATCATCAGTGTGTTAGACACTCCGTTCGAACTAGATTAATTAGTGATCACAGAACATTATGAGTTATGATTATTATCATTTTATAGCTAAAGAAACTGAAGCAGAGAGAGGTTAGATAAATTGGTCAGATCCATGATCAGCACTAGAGCTGACATTCAGCTTCAAGCCCAACTTACTCCAAAATGTGAAAGTTTTTTTCTGCACATTATTCTGAGTCTGATTTAATAAATGCATAACATTGCATTTGATAATACTCAATCTCGTTGTTGAGGAAAATTCTTTAATTACTTAGGGTAGACATATTTTATATAACATGTTGAAAATATCTATATTAAACACTCAATTTCATGCTTAGTGATGAAATACAGTCATTTCCAATTATTTCCTTTTTATCTCCATTTCAAGTTTTTATAGAAGTTCTAATCAATGTTATAAGACATACATCAGAAATGAAATGTATTACAGTGGAAAAGGGAGACATCTATATTTGCAAGTGATACATTTGTCTGAATAGCTTATCCCAAATGATGGGCTGAAATGCTAATAGTACTAATAAGACAGATCTAAAAGGTAATAAAATGTTTAAGAAAGATTAAAAGTAGCTTTTACATATACTAACATTACCATTTAGAATATAAATTGGAAAACAACTCGGACTTCTATTAGCAATGCAAATACAAAATACTAACTTTAAAATTTGTATGGGATCTACATGGAGAAAATGACACTGATCAATTGGGAGAAATAATGAAGATTTGACGTAAATAGGGAGGCCTATGGTATTACTGGTTGAGAAACTCAGTGTTACAAAGATGTCACTTCTTTGTCATAGTAATCTATAGGTGTGGGCTAATTTTATTATAAATTTTATTTGGGGGCAATGTCTTGACATTCAGTGAGGTGATACTAGAGTTCATGTGAATGAAAAAAACAAAACATTTAATAAGTTTTCAGGGGGGTGGAAGAAAACCATGCAATAAATGTATTCATTGATTCTCAGACTTTTAAAACCATTAAATTGTATATCTTAGAATGGAGGGAATATGATAATCAATAACTCCCAAATCTCCATGAATCCTTAAGTTAAGACTCCTACTCTATCTAGCATATACTTTCCTCCCATAAAGTGCATTAAAATTTAACTGAATAATGCATGTTTTTCTTCAGAGCTTTAATGATTCTATAAATACACGACTATAGAAATGCATGGAGCAGTGGGCTTTTAAAGCCAGGAAACGCAGCTCTTAGCACTTCATTAAGAGTTATTATTGCAAGGGTAGAAAGGAACAGAAAAATAAAAAAAATCAAACAGGTTGAGATGGGAGTGCTGGTGGTTGGCTGAGCGTGGCCGGCAGTTAAATGGCTCATCCGTCTTTAAGGAGCAGGTGGTCAGAACCCCCGCTTTAGCGTGGTTGAGACTTTCTTAGTCATACCCTGGGTTCTTCACAAGCAGAGCCTGAGATGATAATTTTTGTGCAAACGATAAGTCGTAGGACTTTTCTAAGGATGTGATGAAAACAGGGCAGGACACAGAAAGGAGTCGAAGATGCCCTTTCACCCCAAGTCCATCTTCTACCTGATTTCGCAGGAAGCTTGAACATCAGTGGGACTCTATTTTCTGCCTTGGGAGGGGAGCCGAGGTTTTATACCTCAGCTGTAGTCTATCTTTGGCTCTTGGGGCTCTGATGGGGGTAGAGTCTCCCAAACATCTCAGCTGGGGGTAGCTGGGAGCCCTTAGCAGCAGCTTGGGGGCGGGCGGTCTGGTGTGTGAGGAGCATCTGGCAGATCTTACTGCAGTCAGGGCCCCGGGACAGACTGTGGGTTAGTCAAGACCATGAGTGATAAAATGGCGTATGCCAAACACCTACCATAGGTAACACAGAAACAGGGCCTGGAACGAGACACCAAAATGTTGACAGCGATTATGTCTTAGTGACGGTCATTTTTATTTTGTTCTTATTCTTTAAAAAACTGTCCCCATTCTAAAAAATGTATGTGCATCAACCACAGGAGAGAATGACAATAGCTTTGGGCAGGTGACTTGGCCAGATGGACCTGGGTTTAGGTTTGGCCTTGCCACCTGGCCTTGGGCAGGCTATTTAGCCTGAGCCTCAGCTTTCTCATCAGGAAAATGGGGTCCACAGACGGGAAGTACTCTCTTAGATACCATTTATCTGCCTAAAACCTGCTTCCCTTTTTTCCCTGATGTGGCGTCTCCTGCTTGCTGCGGAGAACTGCCCCCATCTTAATCCACCAGGTTCTGAGCCCTACCTGTTCCGTGGAGAGAACCTTTCTGAATGGAGCACACCAAAGGAAGCAGAGGCAAAAATCCTGATGACCAGGTCCCCACTTCCAGCTCTGACTGTGTCTTCAAGCCTGTGTCTCAGCAGCTATCCTTCCAGTAAAGGCCCATCCACCCCTTATTTTGTTCTTGGAGCCGGTTTGAGTTGCGTTCTTGGGACCCCTACCCATACAGGGTGGGTCACTAAGATGATTGCTGATGCTGTTTCCTTCACCGGGAACACCCATCGCTCACTGAATCCTGCTCATCTTTCTCCTCCGGCCCCGAGAGATCTGCCTTTCTCTTCCACGTTCATGCTCCCTGCCAGCCAGTTAGTGTTTGCTTCATTATGTGTCACGGGCTGTTCGATCCTCTCTTTGCTCCCCCGCATCACCCACAGCACAGAGTAGGTGCTCAAATTCTAAAAATCAGAACTTAAAAATCATTACGTTAAACAAAGTGAAAAGGAGAGAAAGAAATGACCACCACTGTAAAATAGGGAAACTGAGGCCCAGGCTTACGCAGCTTTTGCCCACATAAGAGACATGACTAGACATGACTAGCTGCTAAGCTCATGTCTTGTCCAGGGTTCTCGACCCTTGGCCATGCCTGCACACTAAATGCCAAGACAAAATGAAAAAAAAAAAACCCAAAACTTCCAGCAAGAGGATTGTGTGTGCCCCCTGTGCCTGCTGGCCCTCAACCCAAACCTTAGCGACATCAGGAGTTAGCCCTGGCGCGGGGAGAAGGGCTCTGGGAGTGGGGTTGGCAGGTCTGCGGTCCAGCCCCAGTTTGTCGCTTATGTGTGATGTGACCTCGAACAAAATGTTTCCCTTTCTGAACCTCTGTTTTCTCCTCTGAAAACATGGAGCTTATGGTCCTTGTGTCACACAGGGATCGCTGGGATCGAAAGAGAGAACGTTCTTGCGCACATTTTGCTGGAAGCGGGAAGGTTCTGTGGAAATGGTGAGCGGGAGGTCTCTTCCAGGTCCAAGATATATTTGGTTGTCTAAACAAATCATTGAACTTTTCCCTCCCCCGGGCCTGTGAATCCAGGAGGAGAAATATTGTTAAATACTTTGAGTGTTTTGGTTTTCTGAAATGCCTCTTTCAGAAGCTCTCAGAGATGAGTAATTTGAGCCAGATTTAGCAGCATAACTTAAATAGTGAAGGTAATTATCCAGGTCATGATGGTCCCAGTATTATTTTTCTTTGGAAATATCCAAATAATTTAATTTGAGAGCAATTTTGAATTCAAATCACCTACATTATTGCAGGTGATGCAGGTCCTTTCTTCTCTTTAAAAAAAAAATATAAACGAGGAGTTTCTGAAGGAGAACTCAGACCTTTAACCGTGCATCTACAGAAGGGCTATAAACGCTGTGAGCAAACGTGCCTTTTTAAGCAGCTTGGTCTCAGAGTCAAACTATTTAACTATTATGAAAGAGAGTAATAAGCCCATGAACACTTAAATATTGAGAGAATAATGCATTTTGACATACCACATAATTTTAACGTACCAAGTATTTTTTAGAGCAACAATTGTATTCTTCCCTCAGGCATAAGACCCCCTGAGAATGTGCAGATATTTCTTGGGAGGTCGTTGCCTTAGTGACTGGACTCTGTGATCAGGTAATACCCAGGGAGGTGGCCGCGTTAAATCTGAAGTTTTCCAGCATCGGGAGCAACATCTCCGTTGGACAGAAATTTCCAAACATGAAGTCTGGTCCTTTCTCTAGTCGCATGAAAGGGATTTCATTGGCCTTCCTTAACTATGTAAATATCTTCCATCAGTCCCTTAGAAAAATAAAAATAGAAATAGTGTGTTTCTGTTCTGTTACAGATTGAGTTACAATGGTAAATTGTCCAATTAAGATAAATGGAAAAACTATCATTTCATCATTGTCTGAAGAGGTAAGCAGGGTTACAGTGGAAAAGAATCAGTCTCCTACCCTCTGTCCTTGTCAACACTATGTCTTGACATTAACTCGTGAAGGAGTGAGCTACCAAGGACACTTCCTTTTGGTCCTTGAGTTTGTGCACAGGCCTGTGCTCTTTGTAGATGAACTTGACATGAAAGACCTATAGCCGCTTCCTCTGTGCATCGTGGGAAAATATTTGGATGGTTTTTCTTTTTTCTGTCCCTATTTGTGGGTGTGCCATCAACCAGGAAGGGAACAAAGGTTCTTGTAGCTACGACTCTGTACCACTTACCTGTGGAGGGTAAGGAGTTCAGATAGGTCATCTCTGCTAAAGTTTACTCTCCAGCCCCATGTTCAGGAACAGCCCAGGAACCAGAAATTAATTATGAGAACTTCAAGTCTCTAGTTAGCCTCTTGAGGAAATGCCAAAGATGGAATTCATCCTTACTGCAGAGAAAAACATCATAAATATTCCTCTCTCCCGTTCACTGCCTTTGTTATCGTCCTCCACCCAGACGGCAGCGGCTCCTGCTAACCCTCCCCTCTCACTCTTTCATTCCACTCCTAACTCTGAATTTCTCACTCCCCCACAGCTCACAAGACTTTTCTGTTGCTCTTCCTGACATTCCAGCCACACTGTCTTGGTGGGCTTTTTATGTGTATTGCTTTACCTTCTCAGACTTCTATTAGTATCTTCGCTTGCTGGCCAGTTATCCAGATTCTCTTCAACAAACGTGATCCTGGAGATCTATCTTCCCAGGAAGCAAGGGCCTTTTTTCACTGGGATCCAGAGGAGGACTGGACAATTGTGAATAATAATATATTTGTACTACATTTTGTCCATATGATACGGGCACTGTGTGAACTGCTTTGTGAAGGGTCATTTGTGAACAGAATCCCAGGCCCTTGGGAATTTATGCAGAGCTGTCTTCTGGGAATTCAGGTCCTGACGGAAGAGAGGCCTTAAAGCCTGTCAGTTTGCAGCAGGTGCCCCTGCCCCCAGGCCCAGCTGGCAGGGGCTCCCTGAGGACCCAGCCCGGGGGGACGTACATGGTTCCCTCCACTCTCGCCCGTCATGCAGTCTAGACTTCGCTGAATGAAGTCACGTCCTCTCTCAGTGTGGCAACACCAGCTGCCATTACAAATGCACGCAAGTGTTTCGGTGGCTCAGCACAGTAAAACTTTCCGTCTCCCTGTGCCACCCAGTGCGGTGTTCCTGGTTGGCACCTATTTTCCTTCCCCGCGGAGTTCAGGACCAGGCTGTTGGAGGCTCTGCCATCATCAGCACGTGTCCTCCAAGGTGACCTTGTGGGCCATTTCTGTTCTGATGAGCGTCGGGGGAGGAGAGCGTGGAGGCCACCCACCAGCAGGCTGCTCTGCCAGGCCAGGAAGCAGCCCCTCTCACATTGGGCTGCCTGGAGTTCATCACACGGTGTGCTGGGCTGGGTTCCCCAGAGGCAGGCGCTGGGACAAGGACTAATGTGCAGGCAATTTGTTTAGCAGGTGCCCCTGGGAGGAGGCAGTAAAGAAGCAGGCAGGGCTGGGAGGGGGCAGGGGGCCAGCGTGGGGGTAATTTCAGACAGAGTCCCCAGGGTTGGCGCGATCCGGTGGGGAGCTCTGGGGCCTAAATTACACCTTAGGGTAGGCCTCACCTCAACCAAGGGCTCTAGGCTTTCAAATTGGGGCAGAGGGCTGCCCAGGGGCAAGGTGGACACCTAGCCATTTCTGGCTCAATGCAAGTACGGGGCCCCTTTAGCCAAGGACAGGCTCATGAGAAAGTTGCAGGGCAAACCCTTGGAATCCTAGCTCTCGGGAACAAGAAGATGGACACGCAGAAATACTACATGGGAGCCCAGGGGATTGGGCCAAGCACGGATCCTGTCTCCCACACGTGGCGGCGCTTAGTTACAAGGGGAGCTGAGAAAAGCAATCTAGCTGTAGCCCCAGGAAGAAGAGGGGAACACGGGTCTTGCTGAAATACAGCGGTGTCTTCCTCACTCTTGTTGCTACATGATGCTCAGCCAAACCTTTTTGTCTGTAAATACAGTCAATAGAGCCTAAGGGACTTTCTCATCAGACTTCTGCAGCTGTGCATGCGTGTGGGGCAGGGGTGGCGTGGAGGTAGGGAGGGAGGATGCCCATGTATCCTGGGTAAAATAAAAACTGTACAGCTTAGCTCCTGTCTGTAGTGACAGAAACTTCCGAGAGAAACACCGCTCTCCCCAAATGCCTTTCTTTCGTTGGCCATGGACACCCCCACCCAGCCCACCGCTTGCTTGGGAGCTTTCTGGGCCTGGGAACAAAGCGGGAGCTCCTGGTTCTGGTTCCAGCTGACCCCCTGGGCCTCATCTCCCGCCAGCCTCCTCTCGCTCTCAATATTCCAGCCGTTTCCGAGCCCATGTGGCTGCTCCCGTTTCAAGGACCTCTTCCCTTCTCCTGGGAAAGCTGACTCCCTTCCTTGTTGACCTGGGGAGCTTCTCCTTGTTCTTCAAAGCCCAGCCCAGATGTCCCTTCCTCTAAATGCACTTTCCCAACCCTGCACCGGTAACCACCCAGTATGACTGTTTTGCAAGCAGAAATAGTAATAATGGCTACTATTTAACGAGCGTGTGGCCTGTACTTTATAGACATCACCCGTCTCGGTTTTCATGTTAACCCGGAAGAGGAAGTGGTGTGGGCCCTTATTCCGCAGGGGTGGGGGTGGGGGGAGGTCGGGCAGTTAAATTGGATGGCAGTGCTCTGCTCAAGAATTGGCTGAAAAATCCTGAATTTGATCATAGTTATTTTTTAAGGGCTCATCAACATGAAAACATATAAATACATATATAGTGTATGTTTATATATACAAACACACACATAATACATAGGCACACACATACGTGCATACATATACACATACATCTCTCTCTATCTCTGTCTCTGTCTCTGTCCATCTCTACCTCTCTATCCCCAAAGAGGTTCGGAAAGCTCAGTTTGAGAAACACTCTCCTGGCACATCGCCTTTCTCGCTCCTCCACCAAGCTCACCATCTTCCTTTATCTCTGTTTTCCTTGCCTTTCTCCCTCTGCTTCTTCTCTCCCTCCTTCACCCTGTCCTCGTCTCTCCCCTTCCTCTGTGACCAGAGAGCTTGCCTGGCCCTTTGGTCCTCATGGCCTGTTCAAACTCCCAGCAAGCAGGCTGTGTCCCTGGTCCTTTTTTCTGCAGAGAAACAGCTTGTTCAAGTCTCCAGCCAGACTGTCCCCTTCCGTGGCCGGGGTGATGGATGGAGGCAGTTATGGCCAGCATGCTTCCATCAGGGCTCTGCCAGCCCCAGGCCCTGGCAGCCCCAGTGGGGCAGCTTCACTGTGGTGTGGCCCGGCATGAGGAGAAGCCCATGGCAGTGCGCCTGGGCTGCCGAGCCTCAGAGCATCAGCACTCAGCGCTGGTCCAGGTCTAGCACATTCCAGCTGCGGCTCGTTGGGTTTGGTCCCTACTCTGAGGCCTTGTGCCCTCAGAATCATATCCTGCCCAGTCCAGGGGACTTTGTAGCCACGTTGGGGCACCCACAAGCTTCTTGTGCTTTTCTCAGGGCTGGGAATTTGAGCTCTGGAGCCAGGCTGCCTGGCGTCGGCTCCCAGGCCTGTCATTTGCTAGCTGGGGACCTTGGGCAAGGAATTACTCTTTGTGCTTTGGTTTTCTCATCTGTTAAGTGGGGGTAAAATAGGACTGACCTCTAGAGTTGTTGTGAAATAACACGATTCAGGCCAAGGACTTGGAGTCCCCAGCACACAGCGAGTGCTCAAGTGGTAGGAACGGTTGTCATGGTTTCAGGAGGGCACCTGGCTCCGCCCTCGCGTGAGACCGAGAAAGTGGAAATGCAGTCTGTTTTGTGGGGGAGAAGATTGAGGCTCAGTCCTATGAAATGACTCAGGTAGAGGTAGGGGGAGCCAGGATGGGAGCTGAAGGATTTAAATTCTGAGCTCAGTGCTCCTTCCACTGTCCTCTGCTGGCTACCTTCTGAGAACCCCACGCTTTGCCCCCTGACACTGGGATAGCCACACTCTCCTTTGCCTTTGAACTTGTGTTCCTTTCTGCTCAGTGTAGAGTCTGAAATCCCACAGCCTTTGGGAGTGGATCGGCTATGTTCAAGTCCACTGTCCCGATGAAGATGGTGTCATGGGGGAATCTGGCCTGTCCCTTGGGGCCCCAATGTCTCCTCTCCACTCTGCTACTCGTGTTTTATATAACCTTGAGAATCTCGTCCCCTCTGTGGGCCTCAGTTTCCACATATGAAAAATCGCCTCAGCAATTCCCCTTCAAGGTATCTGTTTATCCTGCAGAAATACAGACATGCTTGTGCAGAGATGTATGTGCTAGGAGTGTTTATTGTACCCTTGCTCGTCATAGCGAAAAACTGGGATGCATCTAATTATCTATCAAGCTAGTGTAGCAAATAAAGATAATGAAGGGGAACTGTATATACGGCCGAGAAAATAGGAGAAAATGTGGAAAGATGCACTGTCAATACCAAAAGATACCAAACACAAGTGACAGAATTGTATATAGGGCCTAGTCCTATTTACCTTAACAAAATTATCCTGAAACTCTTCATAGGTACATGGGCATATAGGCAGATGCATTAGAAGAAAGAGGTGGTGGATAATAAGAGGACGTTCACTTTTTATTTGGTGCATTTGGGTGTAGCTTTTGTTTTTAAGATACTGGATTAATGCATTGCTTGTTTGATTTGCGTGTTTCTTTTGGGAACAAAACGAAGGGACATGACCCAGGGGTTCTCTCAGCTTTGATCACATTCCGGCTGTTGGTGGTTGTGGGGTTCAGAGTGGGAACTGGGTGCACACATACCTTACCCAGGTCAGGGAGGGCCTCTGGGCAGAAGGAAGTTTACAGACCTTTGCCACTCATGATGCTCTCTCCTTGGTGACTCAGGCTGGCCTTGATTGCCTGCCTCAGCTTTGGGGGAGGACTCAGAGGGCCTTGGAAGGACAAGGAAACTTCTCTCAACCTCTCACACCCTAGCCCTTTAAGTCCAAAAGATCCAGAGCTGGCTCTGGCCAGTTGAACCCCGGCAGTGGTGCAGACCACCGTGGGAGGTGTCGGGCCGGATTTATCTTCCCTGCTTCCCAGCAGCTGCTTCTGTCACAGAGACACACTCAGAGCAGAGCTGCAGTTCTATCAGCCAGTATGACTGGATATCTCCGTTCACCAGGAAAACTGGCTGGATTTCAGAAAAAAAGATCAATTGATGTCTGCTCTGCCTCACTTCACTCTCTTTTTTCACCTAAGCACGGATTCTGTTGAAGTTGTTCAATGTCACAGAGCTAAAACGGGCCTCCAGGGAAACGGGTCACTGACTCAGTCTTCCTGGAAGTATCGCAAATACGTGGTGAAACGCTCTCCTAATAATGCCCCCAATTAGCAAACGAGGGAAGCGTTGGCCCTGTATTTCATGTCGCCGAGTTCTCGGAGTGTGTTTATGTTGGTCCCGAGAATAATTTTCTTTCCCGTAGGATGCACTGCTGTGTAGAGGCCCTTTAATGGAACAGAGGGGTAAAGACTTGAAATAACCCTACTTGGCCAACCCCATGTCAAGGAAGGAGGGAACAGGTGAAAGCATTTTGAAGTCCACAGCTAAGCACAACTTTATACTTGAACGTAGACCCCAATTTGCTGAGACTCTCTCTCCTCGTCTGGAGTTTCCTGTCTCCCTCTTTCTCATCGCATTTCCTCCCTCTGTCACCCTCCCGCTTTTTTCGCTTTTTTCTCTCGTACGTGTCTCTTTCCCTTCTCTCTGGGTCTCTCCTTTTTCGCCCAGGGCCGGCCTGTCTGCCTGTGTCTTTTCTCCAATCTCTCAGCCTCCTCCTCACTTTTTTTCCTTGCACATTTCCTTCCTGCTTCACGTCTTCCCTTTCCTTTCCGCTACCTTAATTTGTCATAATTTGAAAACTAAATACATTTACATCCTTGCTATATATTTTGATTTTGTGTTTTTGGTTCTGGACTTAAAGGCAGAGGAAATGAATAATTCATATTTTAATCCTCTCAGAATTTCAAAGAAATTAGAACCCAAGCAGTAACAGCCCTAAATTCTGTATGTATGGGATTCCAGAAGGTTCTTTTTTCCTTTTTTTGAGGGTGAAGGAATCAGGAATCCTTGATAAAAGGAATTGCTATAATCTATGGGAATGTTAAAGTTTTAATTCTGACTTTAGATTTTGATTAATTTAATGATTATATATTAACCACATTGCAGAAAATATAGGAAGAGGAAGTGTATTGGAGAATCTGCCCTTTTCGTCTTTAGCCACTCAATAACTTGTTCTCTTTTCCTTCCAGAATGTTCTACAGGGCACAACAAAGACAGAACTCGGCGGAGAATTGAGAAATTGGGGCTAAACCATCGGTCAGCTGTTTATTTATTTTCTGACTCCAGGTAAGTGAACCTCTCTGAGGCTCAATTTTCTCACGTGTGGAATGAAATCGATAAAGCTACTTTCCAGGTTTGTGAGGCTCCAGCATGAAAAGTTATATGAAAATGTATGACTCATCTTAGGGTCTTAAGGAATGTGAGTTAATTGTCTTTCTTTCTAGGCCCTTCTGTGCTTCTCTCACTCTATCTGGGACATGTGGAGGCACACGGGGCTTGGGGACTTGTGGGATCTTGGGCAGGGTTCAGGGCAAATCAAAAAGACTAAAAACCAGACCATCCTGCAAAACTCAGTTTCAATGTCACCTCCTTCAGAAGCCCTCCTGACTTCTCACTTCCCAAGCTGGGTCGGTGGGCTCTCTTTGCCCCCACAGTACCCTGTCCTCAGCCTGATTGACCCTTCAGCGCTTGTCACATGACTGTGCCCTCTCCTAGGTGTGGGCAATATCTTGCTCCTTCCCATCTGTCCAGTGCGTTCCCCAGGGCCCGCTGGAAGCCCCCAGGAAATGGGGAGTAAGGTTTTACAAAGTGTGGTTCCGTGCCGAACACTTCACATCTTCACATGCCCTATCTCGTTTGGACTCCATAACTGTGTGAGGTGGCTGCTGTTATTATTCTCGTTTCATAGACAAAGAAGCTGAGCCCCATAGGGATGGAGTACCTCACCCAAGATCACACATCTGGCCACTGGCAGAGACCGTGTTTGCTTCCAGGCACTATACCGCCAGAGCTCATGCGTGTTACCGCTATCTCCTGCAGCAGAGAAAATGAAAGAATAAACACATAAAAAATAAACTAATGAGCCATGTAGCCTTATAGGGATCACTCAGGGCTTAGTGTTATAATTAACTTCAGTTTGAACTTGGTCATAGTGAAGTTGTCACAGCTTGAGAGACCAAATCTTTGACTCTTTCCTCCGCTCTAATAAGAGGTTTGAATAGCCTGAAATCCCTTACCTGTCCTGATAAATACAAATACAAAGAAATAAATAATACAGTAGCTTCTTTCCCTTGCAATTGAGATTTACAGTCATAATTCTGCCCCAAAGCCAGCAAATCTGGGGAGGTGAAGATGCAGGGTGAAGTTACTTCTTAAACAGTCTGAAATAAATTTCCCAGGGTAATTACCAACTAGAGGCAATTCCATACATTTAATTTAATTGGCACCAGGCAGATGAAATAGGAAAGGAAAACATCCTTCTTCTTAAAGTTGTTGGGGATGTCCCAGGAGCAGAAGATGGGAACATCGGGATAAAGTAGAGATGCCAGCAGGAGCCACCAGACACACTTCACACTAAGAGCAGAGAGAGAGAGAGAGAGAGAGAGAGAGCGAGCTCCTCCTTTCACTGGGCTCCTCACTCGTGCCAGACACTGTCCTGGAAACTTACATCTATTGTCTAATGCAATTTGCATGGCACACTTGGAAGGCAGGTATTATTGGCTATGGCATCTGTTAGCTATTGCTGTGTAACAAGCCACCCATAACTCGGTGTCTTGAAACAATAGTTTATTATCCCGTACGTGTCTGTATTAGCTGAAGCTTGACTTGTTCAAGCTGAACTTGGCACGGAGAGCTTTGCTTCTCATTGCAAGTCTGTGGGGTTGGCGGGCATGGCTCTGGTCCATATCTAGCTATTCTCCTCCTGTTATAAGTCAGCTAAACAGACTGTGTTCAGCCCATGTTGATGGCACTTCCATTCACATGTCATTGGCCAAGAAAGTCACATGGTCGATGCAAAAGTAAAGGGCAGGGAAGTACACTCAACCCATGATGAGGTCATGGTCAGGGTATAAATGAGAGAAAAGGTGTTGAAGTGAGGACAGTGATTCAGTGATACAAGTATTACTACCTTCAGCATGTAGATGGGGAACCTGAGTTCAAAGAGGTGGAACGAATTTCCCCAGCTACACAGCTAGTAAGATGTGAAGGTGATATTTGAACCCAGCATGCTTTTCCTCCTGGTTCTTATTCTTGCAGCGAATTCTATGAATCCTTCCTTCAGGCGGCCATTGAGATCCTCCCTGACATCAACCCATGTGCTCCTGTATCCTAGAATTTGAGTCTCAGCTGAGTGAAAGTTCACAAAATTTAAGATCCATGTGCCTATTGAGATCGCCCACCCTTTCCACTTAATTCAAACCTTGGCCTTTCCTGGATTCATTGCATGCAAAGCCAAGGTCAACTACCAGCTCGAGGACCCCTGCCCTCACTCTAATACCTTCCACGGACCGATCCCATCAGGCAAGCCTCCTCCTGGCTCATCCTGGGGATGGTGGTGCCTCTCTAGCGCCCCTTGTAGGCTCTGCTGTGGATCCGGGTGCTGTCCAGCGTCCTGAAACAACGCACCACGAACCTGGCTTAGTGACTCCAGCTGTAGGCAGTCAGACTCCTGTTTGGCAGGCTCCATTTGGTTCAGGAAGCTTCTGTTCTGGCTTTCTGCCTCAATGCACTTGGTAATGTGAAATACATGGGGAACTGTTAGTAACTGTAAGCAAACTCTCAGGGATTAAACATTTTGCTATCTGCCATGTTGAAAGCAAGGGATTAGTGTGGCAACTCACGACACCTCACAAGGGAATTCAGTGAGAGTTCATGTGCCTGGGAACCGGCAGTGCCAAGGGAGTGTTGGGGGGCACTGGTGTTCGCTGCAGTGGCCATTTGATACCCTTTCTGTAAGCCGGGTATGTGGCTGGGAGGAGGGGAGCAAGGACAAAGGAAGGCAGAGCTGTCAAAGATAGTGCCAGAAAAGAGAAGGAATTCCCCCTTTGGGGGACATCCTCCCTGGAGATGGCACTGGGGAGCAGCTGGCTGGGGGCTCGCCTGGGGCTAGAGGAGCAGGCCCCACCACCCCCAAGGGCTGTGTTTCCACCTTCATGGGTGTAGACTTTGCTTCTCAGCTGTCCTCCTGAGGGCATTCCCCAGAGGCCTCTCCTCTGTGAGGCTGAGGAGGGAGCCCCCAGCTCTGTTTCTTTCTGGCAATGAGACCTCTCCTCTCAGGCTCAGCCCCAAATACACTGTGGGGTGGCAGACATTCTATTCCACAGGTATCCCACACTGGCATGTGCACCTTCATTCTCCACCCCGACCTCCCCCTAGGCGTAGCCTTTGCCTCTTGGCTGGATCCAAGCCTGGGAAGAGCTCACATTCTAGGGGAAAATGTGGGCTTCAGGGACCAGACCAGGGGTGTTGGAAATGCCTTCAGAAGCACACTCAAAACAAGAATGCATGTTCTCCACAGAGTCCTAGATGATTAATGAGAAAAATCATATATTCCTCCCTCGGCTATATAGGTAATAAAAACAACTGAGGTTGTTTTTGTATCTTCTGAAAGGCTAGCTAATGATCTCATTTGCTCCCCACAGCAAGCCAAGGAGGCAGATAATACTATTAGTCCCACTTAACAGATGAAGGAACCGAGGTCCGGAAGCATTAAGTGCTTTGCCTCAAATCCCATAGGAAGGGGACAGAAGAGAACCTGTGAGTGCTTTTCTTCTGGTGGCAGAGAGAGTGCTTGACCTTAGAGACACCTCAACACGTTTTAGGATGAAATGACAGCTGATTCTCCACAGTACTATTTAGAACAGGGATGTTGAAAATGACCTTGTGTATGACCAGAGGCACTTAGATGCCCTGGAGCCAGGAACCTGAGGACTGAGGTCTGCAAACACAGGGGGTCGATGTGAAGGAAGACACTTACTCACTTGTGCTGTAAGGTCAGGGTCAGCAAACTTTTTCTGTAAAGGACGGGGTAGCAAATATTTGAGAATGTGCCGGCTCTACTGTCTCTGCCACAGCCGCTCACCTCTGCCATTGTAGTGGGAAAACAGCCATGGACAATTTGTAAGCAAATGGGTGTGGCTGTGTTCCAACAAAACTTTATTTACAAACTCAGGCAGCGGGCCGGATATGGCTGCCAGGTGGTAGTTTGTACTGATGATCCTTGCTGCAGTGAAGATGAGAAACCCTATTACTGTTTCTGCCACTAGATGGCGCCCCGCCATTAGTGAGGCGCTCTGGAGGCCGCTCTGCTTTACCGCAGGTGGGAACTTGGGGGAAGGAAGAGATTGTGGCAGGAATTGTACTGCAGGAGGCTGGGAGCTCAGAAGAGTCTTAGTATAATCCAAGAGAGATAAAGCATCTCTCCCCCTCTGTATCCTTCTCTCTCTCTCTCTCCCTTCCTCTTCCTTCTTCCCTCCCCCTTCCTCTTCCTTCTCGCTCTCTCCCTGTGTCCCTCCCCCTCCCCTCCCTCCTCTCTATCTCTCCCTCCCCCCGAACAGTGTTCCAGGCAGATGTCAAGACCATGGTGTGCCAGTAAATATTTTTTCCTCTGGGAAAAAGAAAAAACAAAAAAACCCTAGTCCTACCCTGCCCCGTCCGTGGCATTTGTCGATAGCCGCAGTGAAATACTCACACACTCACAGCATGACTGGTATCAAGCTGCTCACTTGCCATCAAACTGTGTCAAAGCTTCTAACATTAAATAACGGAGCCTCGCAAGCCAGCAGAAGCCAGATTCAGCTTTCTCATTTCTCATTTTATTTTCACGTTCACCTGGCAAGGTAGACGATAGTAATACTGCTAACAACTAACATTTGTTGAGCAGTTACAACGTGCAGGTACTCTGCTAGGGGTTTGCCGTCCTCACAACTCTGTGGGTAAAACTACCAGCCCACTTTGCAGATGAGCAAATCGAGGCTTTACAGAAACTCCACAATTGGCTTAGGGTAAGGTCACCAGGGTTCATCTCTCGCTGTTTGACCCCTGAGGGCAAGCACCCAACCAGACCACCTTGCACTGCCTCTCCTGTGCTTGGGTAAGGTGTGGGTGTTTGAATCTTGGTGTAACAGCTAAGGAAAAAGTTAAAAAAAAAAAAGGTTAAAAGAAGGGACTCGCCTCTCAGAGAGCTGGTTGTTGGTCACATCAGGACTAAACCCAGTTCTTCCTGACTTCAGCATCTATGTTTTTTCCCATGTGCCAAGGGCTAGAGAGTTAACTTCATGTAACCAGTTACTCCCAGAGAAGATGAGTTTGAGGAGGGATTTGAAGGAGGGGAGGAGCCCGGATGGACGGAGAAGAGGGAGGGGACAAGTGTTCTCCCTCTCAGATGCACACCCCCAGGAAAGGTGCAGAAGGAAGCAGAAGTACAAGCTGTAATCAGAAGGGTTGAGAGTAAGTTTTCTTGGTTGGGGCAGCAAGGGCGAGCTGGCAATGGTGGTGGAGGGGAATGGGAAAGCCCGGGTTGAGAGAAGGGTCTGGCTTTGAGTTCTTAAATTATAGGGGACACATGGTGCTCTTCCAACAGAACGAGTGTGGAGAGCTGGAGCCCGGGGGGCTGGCAGGGAGCAGGACTCAGAGCTGCAGTGAGGGATGAGGTCAAGTGTCTGGTCTGGAAGACAGTGGCTGTCGGACTGTTCATGCCCTTCCTTTTCCCCGTCCCCGCGGCTGGTCTGCTTCCAGATGAGATGGGGATCTCATCTTCCCGCAGATGGGGAGATGGGGTTTCCAGGCTCCTTAGGATGTTGCACGTAGGGAAAGGGCATCAGACTTGAAACAAGACATGTGGATTCCAGCTTCAGCTCGTGGCCTTGGGCAATTGCAGTAATTTCTCTGAGCTTCCGGATGCTCAGCTCTAAAAAGAAGTAACGGATGTTGAAACGCCTGACACACCGCTGGAGCTGGAGCAGTCTTTGCTCATTCACCTATTTCTGGACACCGATGTCCTCAGCAGGGTGGGTGGCAGTGAGCTTGGTAATGAGGCCACCCGGCAGGAATTCGGGTCCACGCCACCACGGTTCCCGTTCCGCTGAACTCTTTTCTGCCAGCGGTTGACTGAACACAAATTATGAGTAGAAACGAAGCCAGGTTTTACCTTCCAGTCTCTGAACATGGTTAGAAGAGGCATAAGAAATACTATTAGTTACATATACATACTTTTCACCTGAGGGAGAAAAACTCGTGAGTATAAACATTGCAAGTTGCCCTCGAATCTATGTGCCAGTTATTCTGTGGCAAGTTGGGAACCAGGAATATTCCTGGGACAGCAAAGTTCCGAGTATCCTAATTCCTCTTAACTGTTCACCCTGGTGAGGTCATCTAGGATCTCACTTACCCGGCGGTTACCTGCTCAGCAACCTCGGTTACCTAGAAGACACCTCAGAACCAAGGAAGAAATAAACAGTCCCTCTCCCCTAGTCATCAAAACACACATACAAACCCATGTTTGTGGCAAAAAAAAAAAAAAAAATAGATGTCATCAAATTCAGGGACTCCTAATGGCTCAATCAACTGACTCATAGACGAGAACTCAGTTCTTCATTTGGGGCATTCTTACTCTCGTATTAAATGTAATTCTGACGAGAACAGTCATCAGCTTTTCCACCCCAGAGGAGTTAGAAGGGCGAGTGTGTCTACATTTCCAATAAGTAAATTCTTTGGAAGCCGTAACAAGGATTCGCTGATGACTTGATAGTGGAGGGAAAAGGTGACAATGCAATTTCAGAAGTGAACCGTCTGGAGCCATTTGGTGTAGGAGTGAGCAGTTCTCTGCACTTTGTGGGATGAGCCCGAGCCTAGTCATTCACGCTCCTAGCAAGCTCATCCGAGTTACCTGGGAGAATTTAGATGGTGCTTAAGAAGGCGGGGTATTAGTCCAATTAGTCCATTCATTTTAGAAAGATTTCTCCCAACTTTTTTTTTTTAAGTTTTCCTTAAAAGGACATCCTGTCCTGTCCTATGGAAATGTTCTGTGCCTGGAAAAATTCCTCTCCTGGGAGGGCCAGCTGCCTGGGGCCATAAAAGTGGACAACTCTCAGCAAACGGCAGGATTTTGTTTTGTTTTGTTTTGTTTTTTTATCTGTTCCATAATACTCTCTCCTTGTTCCTTGGTTGTGGGACTTGCCTAGGAGATGCATTTCCACCTTCTGTCCTCCCTTTGTGAATGTGTGCTCTTTGATTTCAGGACTGCTTTGAGGCTCTCTCTCCCCAGATTAAGGCAGTTTGACACTTAGAACCTGTGTTCTCCCATAGGCAGTCCATCCAGCCATCCACCTCCTGCCACCCCCTTCCAGCCAGGCTGCCTCGACACGCTGGCCAGCGGTCACGTCCTCTCTGAATGCTTCTCAGAGCCACCAGCCTTTGCCCAAATAAATGAATGTCTCATTCTTTCCGGCTATGCGCGTCCCTTCTCATACACTTCCCTCTTCATGATCTTCTTTTAAGAGAAAGAAAGTTCTCCAAAGGAAAGTACTGGATCCTATACAGGTCCCTCCTCTGTGGCCACCATGGGCATGGGCCACCTTCTTCAAGGAACTTCTTGCAGGGTGACTGGCAGCCTCCTCACTGTGCCTTCGGATTCTCTCTGGCCCTCAGGCTGAGGCCAAGCTTCCCTGGCACTGCTTCTAGCCCAAGACTAAACAGTTCAGCAGTACCAGAGCCACGCCTTTCTGGCTCCACAGGGAGTCCTCCAAGGGGCAGCCCCTGCCTGGGTCCTTTCTGTTGTCCTGGCCGACCCCGTGTCAGAAGCGCGTGCGCTCTCAGCTCTTCCTTCCCGACCCTGCCTCCCCTGCCGACAGGTGTCTGCCTTGCATCTCTGTATGAGGGCTCTCCCCAGCTACCCTTGCTCCCTTAATCTTTCATAGGCATTTCCCCCAGGAATGTTCTGCAAATCAAATCTTACCTTGGTGTCCGCTTCTCAGAGAATCAGAACTCACGGAGTATCTGATGCACAGCAGATACCAAAGAGTGTCAGTTGAGTTGAATGTGTTGTGGGTTCATTGGTCACCAGATACAGTCTTTAACAGATGACCTCTTCAGCCTGGGGCTTCTGTAGTTAACATGGTTAATCACGCAGCGCAGCGATGCCTCCTTCAACAAGACCGAACTTTCTCTGGGTGACTCGGGATCGTCCCATGGACATTAGTTGACTGAGTAGTGAACTCACTGGCCCCCTCAGAATCTGCTGAGATAGTTAAGCCTGTTTACCCTGGTCTGAGTGGCCCCAGGTAGCTGTACTCATTGAGTTACTGTGTTTTCTTTAAACATAGTTTCATTTTTCTGCCTGTCTTTGTTGCCAGTGTTTTGAAATCCTGGAGCTGGGTGATCTTCAAAGATAACAGTCATCAGGAGATCTTCAGAACACATCATCACCAGGCAGGAGTCAGGGGCTGGGGACTCAGGGGGAGATAAGAAACAATTTAGGATGGCATTGACCTACAGGCTGCAGACGAGGTGGGATCCTCAGTGATTCTTAATCAGCGCACTGGCAGGTGCAGCGCCTGGAATGTTCGGCGCGTCTGCGAGGGCCCCAGGCTGTTGCAACTCCACCGCCCGATAGGCTGGCCGGTCGCTTGAAGAACATCACGCGGGATGCTGCCAGTGCTCCTCGCCTGATGGGTCTGTGTCAGCCAAGGGGACCAGGTGACTCAATGGGACTTGGTGCAGGGAGAGAGAGGTGTCGGGCTGGTGTCACCAACTAACCATGTCCACACGGCTCATTGTTGGTCCACTAGGACCAAGTTGGGGGGATTCTGGTGACAGGTTCTGAATATCTCCCTCTTTATCCCTCCTTAAATATGGAGGAATGAAGGGCTATTGCACCAGTTTGAACACCTTCCTCATGTTATGTTTGGAAAAAAATTAATTTAAGAAAACCATTAAAAAAAATCCTTTCCCTCAAGGTGGGAGCAAGGTCCAACTCCTCGTTTTACAGATGGCAAACTGATTTGATGTTTCTTGGGAGAGCCGTCCCGCAAAGGAAAACACAGGAAGTTAATGTATAATGACAGCAAAGGACAGGCAGGTATGGATCCAATCTGAACCTGTACAGCACCTTCCAGGCCCCACGTCTGAGCCAATTCACGGAGGCAGAGAATTGCCTGCATACCCACCCAGCTCTCACAGGCACTCAAGATTCCCGTGCCTCATCCATGTGCTGATTTTCAGATATTTCTGTGAGCCGACTCTATCAACAGGGACCACATGCAGCTCATCTCATTGATGATTTACCCCCATGAGACAATGAGAAACGCAGCGACTTGAGAACGACGCCAGGCCTGAGCTCAGAGGACTGACGGCCTTCCTGCGTGGCGGGGAGTCCCTGGGGTCTGGGAACCCGGGTCTGCTCCCCGCTGTCCCTAATGCTCTGTGTGGCATCGGGCGAGACACTTCACCTCTTTATGGTTCAGTTATCTGCAAAATTGGATCATAATAAATACTACCTCATGCATTGTTGTTACAGAGAAGGGTGAGTCTCTGTATGAAAGCATTTTGTAAATAATTCCTCACGATGGGAGGATAAGAGATAGTGATTATTCATTTTATTCTGGCACACCCTTTGACAGGGTCATTTATTCATTTCGCAAGCATCTTTATACAACACGATGAGTTATGAACACTGTTATTATCATGATTTTACAGATGAGGAAAATGAGGAACAGAGAAATTAAATAACTTGCCCAAGGTCACACATCTGCAGATCCAGGATTCTAACCCAAGCGATCTTCTTCCATAGTCCACGTAGGTCACCACTGCACTGAGGGACAGGCAGAGGGGGCAGTTCTCGGGCAAACAAACTTATTCCAAGGAGAGACGCCTGTCATTGGAGAGACCGTTATTCCCCATGACCGCTGACAGGCCCGAGAGCCCCACGCTGGCGCAGGTCCCAGCAGAGCAGCTCAGTGTGCAGGAAGGGGACAGGGCTCTGTCCTCCAGTCCAGCTTCTAGCGGGGGTCAGGGTCGGGACAGTGTAGAATAAGACGTAGTCCTGTCCTGCCCTTAAGGTTCTCACGATCCGGAGGGAGAGGAAGGTGGATGCATAAAACAGTGTAATGTCTTAATCATGAGACGTGATTATGTCCTAGGCAAGCTCTGAGATTGCTTCCAGTGATTTCCGCATCTCCTGGTATTCACATGCTTGTGTGATTCCTTCTTTTTGAGAATGAGCTAGATTTACAGACTTGCTTCTAGTGAATGGAATACAACAGTAGTTAGTGATAGGATGCCACTTCTGAGACTGGGTTATAAAAGAGCTGTGACGTGTGACATGTGTCACATGTGTCTCTATGTCTCTTTGTCTCTCTGTCTCTGTTTGTCTGTCTATCCATCTGTATATCTTGCATTGAGGGAAATAAGCTCCCACGTTACGAGCTGTCCTGTGCCCTCACGGAGCGCTGGGGAACCGAGGCCCACCCTATAGTGGCCCAGGAGGAAATGAAGGGTGCCAGCCACCACATGAGCGAGCCCAAAAGTGTCTCTTTTGGTCTCAGTAGAGAGCCTGAGACAACAGCAGACCCTTCCTCTCAACGCCCTGACACCTTGACGGTAACCTCAAGAGAGACCCTCAGGCAGAAGCAGCCAGCAAAGCTGCTCCCAGAAAGTGTGAGTTAATAATACTTGTCATTTTAAGATGCTACCCTTGGGGTGCTTTGTTACACAGCAATAGATAACGAACACGGGATAGCACCAAGCTTTTCCAGAATAGCTTTAGAGAAGAAATTAGAATCAAGTTGACATTTAAAATAACAGATGTTGACCAAATGCAGAGGCGTATTCCAGACAGAGCAATGGCCATAGAGCAGAGTCAGAGTTTGACCTGGTCAGACAGCAGACGGTGCCTGCAGGTGAGGATGGGC
>PVJI01003566.1:0-109617 GCA_004026765.1 Micronycteris hirsuta
AATGTCCTTCTTGAAGTCCTCCAAGATTTTCTTTATGTATTTGGGTGCTCCTGTGTTGGGTGCATATATATTTACAATATTTATGTCTTCTTGGTGGATTCTTCCCTTGAGTATTATAAAGTGTCCTTCTGGATCTCTCTTTATGGCCCTTTTTTTGAAGTCTATTTTGTCTGATATGAGTATTGCTACCCCAGCTCTTTTTTCTCGTCCGTTTGCTTGGAAAACTTGTTTCCAGCCCTTCACTTTCAGTCTGTGTAAGTCTTTTGTCCTGAGGTGAGTCTCTTGTAGACAGCATATGTGTGGGTCGTGCTTTCTTATCCATTCCGCTATTTTATGTCTTTTCATTGGAGCGTTTAATCCATTTATGTTTAAGGTTATTACTGATAGGTACTTATTCATTGCCTTTTTTTTTTTTTTTTTTTTTTTTTTTTTTTTTTTTTTTTTTTTTTTTTTTTTTTTTTTTTTTTTTTTTGGTACCTATGTTCTTCACTCTCTCTCTCTTTCCCTTCCTTTCCTTAAAGCAGTCCCTTTAGCATCTCTTTCATAGCTTGTTTGGTGGCAGTGTATTCTTTTAGACTTCTTTTGTCTGGGAAGCTCCTTATTTGGCCATCTATCTTGATTGAGAGCCTTGCTGGATAGAGTAGTCTTGGTTGCAGGCCTCTGGTTCTCATTACTTGGAATATTTCTTGCCATTCCCTCTGGCTTGGAGTGTTTCCATTCAGAAGTCAGCTGCTAACCTTATCGGGGTTCCCTTGTATGTTACTTCCTGTTTCTGCTTTGCTGCCTTTAAGATTCTCTTTCTTGGAATTTTGCCATTTTAATGATGGATGTGTCTTGAAGTGGGCCTGTTAGGGTTCCTTTTGACTGGGGCTCTCTGTATTTCCTGGATTTGTGTGGCTTTTTCTCTCATCAGATTAGGGAAGTTTTCCATCATTACTTTTTCGAACAGGTTTTCCATCCCTTGCTGCTCTTCCTCTCCTTCTGGTATCCCTATTATACGAATATTATTACGTTTCATGTTGTCCTGCATTTCCCTTAATGTCTCTTCATTTTTTTTTTGAGCCTCTTTTCCTGTTCTTGTTCTTTTTCGGTGCTTTTTTAACCTTGTCCTCCAGCTCGCTGATCTGATCATCTGCCTCATTGAGCCTGCTTTTGATTCCTTCTATTGTGTTCTTCAGTTCAGATAATGTATTCTTCATTTCCTCTTGGCCCTTGTGAATAGTTTCTGTTTCCTTTTTCATGTTGACATAGTTTGCAGTGAGTTCATTATAGTTTTCCTGTAGTTTCTGGTAATTTTCTGTAAGCTCATCGAACTTCTTGAGTTTCTTGGGCTGCCTGATAACATATGCTTTGAACTCAATATCTGAAAGTTGGCTTACCTCTGTTTCATTTATCATTTTTTCTGGGGCTTCCTCCTTTCCTTTCATTTGGGGATTGTTTCTTTGTCTTCCCATTGTTTGTAGGATTCTTCTTGCTAACCTCTGATTCTTAAATTGATCTGTCAAGTTCTCTGGAGCAGCGATGTTAATTTTGTGTCACTGTCTCTGTTTTTTGGGCTGACTCTTGTCTGGGTCCCACTCTATTCTCTTCACAATTCCAGGTTTTAATGTCTCACCTGTGGATAAAGACGACGGGGGAAGGGAGAAAAGAAAAAAAGTGAAAACGAAAAATAAAGAAAAAATAATCCTAAAACAAAATAAAAAATAAGAAATAAAAAGAAGAGAAAACTAGGAGTACTTAATGAAGGGAAGGTAGAAGGAATTAAAAAAATATAGAAGGACAGATAGGAAGAAGGGTGGGGAAAAACAAACAAAGAAAAAAAAACAAAAGAGCTCTGGCTGGTGTAGCACAGTGGATTGAGCGCGGGCTGGGAACCAAGTGGTCCTGATTGATTCCCAGTCAGGGCACATGCCTGGGTTGTGGGCCAGGTCCCCGTGAGGGCCATGTGAGAGGCAACCATACATTGCTGTTTCTCTCCCTCTCTGTCTCCCTCCCCTCCCCTCTCTCTAAAAATAAATAAAAATAAAATCTTTTTAAAAAAGAAAAAAATAGAAAAAAAAAAGGCTTCTGTTGACCGGCTTTAAAGGTGTCTGGTCAGGTCTGCTCCTCCGGTCCTTCTGTCTGTGACAGGCTGGGAAGATACCAGGTTTCCTTTTCTTTCTTCCTGAGCTGCACTCTCAGCTGCCGTCCTGCCTCCAGCCAAGTTGCTAGGAATTCGCAGCACAGCTTCTGGGCTGCCTGGCCTCCACACTGAGTCAGAGTTTGTGAGGTCTGTATCTCCCCTCAGTGGGGCTCGATGGTGCTCCTCTGTTTTTCTCCCACGGAGGGAGTCTGCACCGCAGGTCTCCGATCACAGTGGCTGGGTTGTGTCTCATGCCCTCCAGGAGTGAGCTCCGAGCCCCTGTATTCGTTGACCGCTTTTGTCTCTGGATTCGGCGCTTGCAAGCCACCGGCCTGGGCGCCCGGTCCCGCACACACCCCAGCCAGCCCTGACTGGCTTCGCAGGGTGCGTGCCTGGTCCCGGAGCTCCGGGCCTCGGATTTCCCGTTCAGTTCAATCTCCAATTCCTCCCGCTGGGATCGCCAGCCTCTGCGGATCAGTCCCCACATACACACCGACCTCCGACCTGCTGGGGACCGAGCCTCTCCCAACAGACAGGCGCGCCTGCTTTGGCTACTCACACACCCCAATCCAGCTCCCTCCCCAGGCTCCTGCAACAGACAGGGCAGCTGCCCCGGCTGGATCCACAGTCTTCCCAGCTCCCCGCTGGGCCCGAGGGACCCCTTTGCTCCGAAGCAGACTCCCTACCGTCTGATCTTTCAACTGTGTGCAATCTTGGTCGTCAATCTTCCCACACACTGGAATACAGCTGGGGGATCGCTCCGCTCCTCAGAAAGTCGGCCAGATATCCCACCAGTGGGCAGGAGGAAGTCGAGCCCGCTCCCTCCTACCCCGCCACCATCTTTTCCATTTCGGTATTGTAGTAGTTTTATTTTGCAGCTTCCATAAGTTTAAACTTAATTACAAATTAAAATATTTTTTAAAAATAGATCCACATAGAGCTTACTTTTTTATTACCTATCAGATACAGATATATCCTGTCTTTATGCCCTCATTCTGAAAGAATACATATTTTCTCCTTTTTGCCTGTCTCCACATCCCACTGTACATACATTCTTCTCGCATTATTCTTCTGGTACTACTTTCTGACAGGAAAAATCTATAACATGAGCCACAGAGCTTTATCTATAAAGGATATTTTTCTTTCTTTTTAATTTAATTTAATTTTCAAGAGTGGGAAAGTGAGAGAGAAAGGGCGAAAAACGTCGATGTGGGAGAGAAACAGTGATCACTTGCCTCTTGTCTGTACCCCAACCGGGGACCAAACCTGCAACCCTGGCAGGTGTCCTGACCAGGAATGGAACTAGTGACCTTTTGCTTTGCAGGATGACACTCAACCAACCTAGCCACTCCGTGGTCAGGACTAAAAAAGAATTTCAGAACTTCAAATGAAGGTTTCTCCATTTACTCTCCCAAAGTACATTCAAAGAAGTTCCTTGTCTGGTTAGCCAGTGATAGCTTTGTTGTTTTAGGTCAAAGGCAAAGATGTCAAATACCTACCATTCTATAGTAAATATCACTATTGTGGTAATCTTTTCTGCTGCTCAGAGTTTATTCCAGGAGTTTTGCAAGTAGATTATTAACCAGTCATTTGAGAGTTAGTACTTGAGTTGCTACCTATTTACCATTCCTGTTCTGAGAAATTTCTCCTCAACCTTGGCTAGTGTGTCTCTCTTTTAATTAGGGATTATATTCTGTTCCTGATCCACATTTTGTGCCATTTCATGGACCCAAATATTATTTCATTATTTTGCTTTTTGTATTTTAAAAATACTTTCTGGAGTGGTGGACATACCTACCTGTATACGCTTAGTATAAGCCACAATATAGCATTTGTTACATAGACATTTATATATGTTTCATCTCTATCACTGAACTCTTAAATCTGAGTGCAAGTACGATGCCTTGTACCACTTAATTTAAAATAAGCAATTTAGCCCTGGCTGGTGTAGCTCAGTGGATTGAGTGCGGGCCTGCAAACCAAAGGGTTGCAGGTTTGATTCCCAGTCTAGGGCACATGCGTGGGCTGCAGGCCAGGTCCCCAGTAGGGTGCACATGAGAGGCAACCACACATTGATGTTTCTCTCCCTTATTTCTCCTTCCCTTCCCCTCTCTCTAAAAATAAATAAATAAAATATTTAAAAAATAAAATAATCAATTTGTGTGTATGGTGTTCTTTCTGCTTAGGTTTATTTTCTATTACATTTTCTCCTTATATACATTATAATTTATTTTGTTTAACTACACACATATCTTTGTCCCTATTAAATATTTTTAAAGAAGTCAGCTTCTACAGTATGGCTCCCATTATTTAACAATTATTGGCTACCTAGGTCTCATTTTAGCTATCAGAACTTAATTAGAAGAGGCAACCCATTGGCCTGATTCTCTCTATAGCCTGTTTCTACTTTGAACACAGTAACATGGCCCAGAAATTTGAAGACACTCTTATTTCTAGAGCCATGATAAATATATCTTTATCACCTGTGGTTGAATTGTTGATTAGAATTGCAGGTTTCGATGACGCTAAATTACACTTAATCATTGCCTGTAAGTTTATTTTGGTCGAATGAAGTCCCAAAGTGAATTTTTTAAATGTTATTTTTTCTGTAGTTTTAGTATTTTGTATCTGATCAAAAAGTGGCTCTCTTTATATTTTAAGATCTTAGATGTATTTGTAGCAAGTAAAAAAACAGCTTCCTGCAGAGGCTAGAGCAATCTGACTCTGAATCTGATACTTGTTAATTTCAGTGGAAAACCCACTGAGATCCCTAGGATCAGAGTTTTCCTTTCCATTCTTGATTCTGTTGCTTGATATGTTGGACATGACTTGACGTTGATGATAAAATGTATGACAGATGTATGTCAAATGCATTTTGATAATGTAAGTGTAAATTGGTATTAGATGAGCTTGGTTAGTTTTTATGAATAATTAAGCTTTGTAATGTGATTTGGTCTAAGAAAAACTCAACTTTATAATGAAGAATGCAGAAGTAATGTATAAATAAGACCCTGAAAATATGTAAAATATGCCCTTAAGAAGGCAGAACATTTGCTAGTTGATCCCTGTCAGTTTATCAGTTTGGTTTTCTGAATTATCTACATCACCACTCTTTAATAGAACTTTTAATGATGATGGAAATGTTCTGTAATCTTTCCCATCTGGTACAGCATTAGTTGCTATTTGTGGCTTGAAATGTGGCCATTGTGACTGAGGTACTGAAATTTAATTTAATTAATTTAAATTTAATTAGACACACATGGCTAGTGGTCACCCTATTTAACAACACAAATATGGATTACCTTGGTTAGAGACAAGAAAAACAAGTGTTTTTAATCCAACAAAGTTTTAATCTACTTCAAGATGTCTAAAAGGTCTGTTTACATAGCAATAACAAACTATTAGATCATGAAAAATCATTGAAGGGCCTGTGGTTGCAAGAAACGTGGATGCAAAGATGTTAACATATATCTGTGGCCAGTGTGGCTCAGTTGGTTTGAGCGTCATCCCATAACCAAAAGGTTAGGAGTTTGATTCCCAGACCGGGCACATTCTTAGGTTATAGGTTCCGTCTCTTTCCCTGGCGCATACCATCTCTGGTTTGGGCATGTACTCTCTCTCTCTTCCTGTCTCTGTAAAAGCAATGAAAAAAATGTCCTCAGATGAGGGGGGGAAATTTTTTTTAAAGATGTGTTAATATAGAGATTTTTATGATGGAGTCTTAATATTCATTTACTTTAGTTAAGAATTTATAGAAGTGTGATGTGGGTCAAAATAGAAAATGAAACAATGGTATACATTCTTTTTATTTTTCATTTGTAGTTTACATTCATTATTAATTTTATATTAGTTTCAGGTATAGAGCACAGTGATTAGACACATATAATTTACAAATGGTCCCTGGTTAAGTCTAATACCCACCTGGCACCATACATAGTTGTTACAATACAGGGTGGGGCAAAAGTAGGTTTACAGTTTGAGTGTGTGAAACAGGTTACTCTTGTATTATTTATTAATTATTGAATTATTCATAGGAAAAATGGTAAACCTACTTTTGCCCCACCCTGTATTATTGACTATATTCCCTATGCTGTACTTTACAGAAGTAGATGTCAGGTTGGGTTTTGAAAAGAATAAATAGTCATATATTAGGTGGGCAGGCAGAAAACAATTAATGTAAAACTTGAAGACATGAAATAGCTTGTTGTATGAAACATGAAATTTAATGTTGCTACGTTAATGATATGGTACTGATGAGACTGCACAAAGTAGATCAAAAAGGGCCTCATCATTGTAAGGATTTGGATTCTAAGGTGATAGGAAGTTGGAGGAATTTAAACAAGGGAAAGATATGAGACAAGTTTGATATAAAACTGCTTAACACTTTATATTGTGGACAACCTTGCCTCATGTTGATAAGTAATTAAATGACGTTTGATAATGTAGAGCAATATTGATAATGTTGATAGTATAGTGGTTCTTGCCCCTTATTTTCAAATATTGACAAATATGGGAAACACCTCACGTTTCTGTCATCATGACAGTGAGTCTCATGAGGACACAAATATGTATTTGGGCACAAACCTCCTTAGCCCAGAGTGCACTCACTGAGTGATAGTTTTTACAGTTGTTGGCAGTGGCTTCTAAGACCTCAGCTCAATTCCACTCCCTAAGCTTTTGGTAAACTAGTGAAGTCATTTATAAAATGAGACTTTAAATATTCTAGAAACAATCTTATTTAAAAACCATATCTTTTTAGTTATATTAAACCATATTGAAATTGCTGATAATTTATTAAGTTTTGTACTACAAAACTTTCATATAGTTCAAGCCAATACATGTTATAATCTCTATGTTCTTAATAATGGGCTTCTAGTTTATTTGCTTTTGGGAGTGGGGCCACATCCATTGTCTTTTATCACATATCTATATTAACAGTAAAGAGCATCTTATTTCTTGAACTTTAAATGTGGGAAACATCTATAAGCTTAGATTGTATATCTGAAAACAAAATTTAAAAAAAACTTCCTTATTTCTTTAGAAAGTCTAGGTCTTGTTTTTATCCAGACATCTGTTAGAAGGTTTGTCATTGGAATCACACAGTAAATGATTGCTTATGGTTTCTTCTGTTAGCTTTTAGTTTGGATGCTGAGCAGCCTGACTATGATTTGGATTCTGAAGATGAAGTATTTGTGAATAAATTAAAAAAGAAAATGGACATTTGCCCATTACAATTTGAGGAGATGATTGACCGCCTAGAAAAAGGCAGTGGTCAGCAGGTACAACTTCAATGTATATATAAAAAGTGTGTGTGTATATTTATATGGAAATAGTACTGGGTTGGCCAAAAAGTCTGTTCTGTTTTTTCCGTAAACTAAGATACACATTATTCTTTTTCACCAATAATTTTATTGATTGGATATTTTGAGTATGTTGGCTATCTCTTGTGTGGTATAACATTGATTGTTCTCAATGTCTCAATTTAATCACTATCCACCTCAACTGGCCTACCTACCTGTCAAGCATCGTTTAGCAAGAAATCTCCAGCATGAAACTTCGCAAACCACTTTTGACAAAATCAGTCACAGCACCTGCACTAATCTTTTTTTGCATTTTAGTTGCGTTTTTACCTTTCTTGAAATAATAAAAGCATAAATACCTAAAATGTTGTATATTTTCTTCCATATTCAATATCAGATGGGTGCACAAAAATTCACCAATTTTGATTTTTTTTAATGCATGCTGGTATGACAGCTGTCACAATACAGTCTAACAAAATTGTTTCAAAATTGTAACAAAAATTGTAACAAAAAATGTAGTTAAGCTAAATGCTACTAGAGCCAGTTTACAGAAAAAAAACAGACCAACTTTCTGGCTAATCCAATACAGTGTTGGGGAGGGGTAAGTGAGCAGGCTTGTGAGTTAGCAAGCATGAAGTCTTATCCACCTCTGCCCACCATAACCTGTATAATCTTGAGCAATATATTTAAATTTCTCTGTGCCTCAATTTTCCGATCTGTAAAATAGAGCTGATAGATATCATAGGATTGTAGTGAAAATTAAAAATAATATATAAAGCATCTAGCTCAATGACTAATGTATCTAAGGTATTCTGCATGTTTGCTATTGGAAATTCCATTATTTTGATGTCATTTAAATTTGGAAATATCTTTGAACCTTATATATGTCTTATATGAAAATGACATAATAATTTTACATTTAGCCAGTCAGTCTGCAGGAAGCCAAATTACTTCTAAAAGAAGACGATGAATTAATTAGAGAAGTATATGAATACTGGATTAAAAAGAGAAAAAGCTGTCGAGGGCCATCTCTTATCCCATCAGTAAAACAAGAAAAGCGAGACGGTTCCAGCACGAATGACCCTTACGTGGCTTTTAGAAGACGCACTGAAAAAATGCAGACTCGAAAAGTAAGTGAACTGGGGAAATTTTGTAATCTTTTTTTATGTAAGAAAAACGATTTATAGTTACGAATACCTCAGTATCTGGAGGCTGTGTTTTGTGCTCAAATAGACTTCCTATACAGTAAAATGAAAAATATTAATTTTAAGTTGGTATATTTTAATGTTCAACCATTTAAACTCATATACAAAATTGATTTCCTAGTGATCCATGCTCCCTTTCGGTGTTTTTAAATACTATTCTAGCCCTTCAAATACATGTATTCGTATGTACATTAGTAGCTATGTACAGAATGCCACTAACTAGGAATGCTTATTGCAACTTTATATTTGCAGAATCGCAAAAATGATGAAGCCTCTTATGAAAAAATGCTCAAGCTGCGTCGAGATCTAAGTCGAGCTGTTACTATTCTAGAGATGATAAAAAGAAGAGAAAAGAGTAAAAGGGAGCTATTGCACTTAACACTGGAAATTATGGAAAAGAGGTACAGTACATTTTAATAGCATTAGAAAGTATGGTACTATTAGCGTTTTGTATGCTGCATTAATTTATTTCCTAAGCTGTTATCTTTAACTCCAGAAATATCCTTTTAAATGTGTGGTATGATATACTTTTTATAATTTTACACATGTCTCTGTTCATTTTCTTTAAAAGTGTTTGCGTTCAGTAAAATTAAAATGTTAGGTATTTTCATTTTGAAATCTTATTCTTTTGTCCTTATGTGAGTGCGTGCAGAGCTGTAAGAGAGAACATTTGTTAATTTAAAGTTTTTATTTTATAGGGGAGAGGGTAAAGCCCATAATTTTAACATTCAAATAACCATTCAGCAAGGTACACAATGAAAACTTCAAGCCTTAGTTCCTTATCACCTAATTCCTATCCCCCCGCAAAAAACCACTATTAAATTTCTTATTATTCAGTTCAGAAAAATTAGTTTTATAGCACAGGCAATTCAAATTAGCAGAAAGTTCTTCAGCATCATTTTAAGCATTAATTTCAACATCTCCAGCAAATCTTTCACCAAAATTTCTAAGTTAACATTCAAACCTTTGGTGGTTTTTCTTTTCTGTTTTGTTTTGTTTTGTTTTGTTTTGTTTTGTTTTGTTTTTTCACAGTCATCTATTTATGGTGCCAAGATAAAGGTATAAGCCAAAAAGTGAAAGGAAGAAACAAAAGGAATTATGTAATCTTTAATTTTGATAAGCATTCACCAAATTAATCAAAGTTTAATTGTAATTTTACAAAGTCTAATCAGTGTTTTATAATTAATACTTGTAAGGGTAAGTACTTACAGAACTAACTTTTTAAACTCTCTTTTTTTAATTTCAGGTATAATTTGGGTGACTACAATGGAGAGATTATGTCTGAGGTTATGGCACAGAGACAGCCGGTGAAACCTACTTACGCCATCCCCATCATCCCTATTACTAATAGCGGTCAGTTTAAACATCAAGAAGCAGTGGATGTGAAGGAGTTTAAAATTAATAAGGTGATACAAAGTTTTGTGATTATAGTAACTGATAATGGAGTAGTATTTTATCATTAGAATCAGAATGAAACATAAAATTATATATAAACCCTACCATGAAATATGCTGCAAAGCCAACTTTTGATTCAAATCACACTGTTTTGATACAACAGTAGAGCTTGTAAATAATATTTAATTTTGTAATTAATTTTTCCCAAAACACCGTAATGCTGTAAACTGCATAAAACTTGACAAATATTTAGCGTATTTACATAATTGTGATACTTGCCATGATCTTTTCCTTCCCAACAAATACCATTTTTGCCTCTAGTCTTTTTTGCCTTTTTTCCTACACATCAAATTCCTGGCCTCTGCCATCCCTGCCATACATATTTCTAACTCAGTCACAGTTGCCGGTATACTTTATCCTTACATTTCCCCTGTTTAATGATTTAATATCTTTATCCCCTAAAACTGCTCAAAATTTACCACTCCAGAATGCCTTCATTGTTTAGCTAGTAATAAATCTTTACTACTATTCATTTTCATAATACCTTAGCATTATGGCTTTATTTTCCACTGTGTTAATAGTAATCTGAAGTCTTCTCTGTACATATGTCAAGTTATTTTCATTATTTTTTTCCCCATATTGATTTCTTAATTCTTTAGAATAAAGACTAAATACCCTTTTTTTGTTCTCTCCTAGTATTTTTATTTTTTTAATCCTCACCCAAGGATATGTTTATTGAGTTGAGAGGGAGGGAGGGAGGGAGAGAGAAACATTGATGTGAGAAACATCAATTAGTTGCTTCTTGTACATGCCCAACTAGGGATCGAAGCTGCAACCATTTAGTGTACTGGATGACATTCCCAACCAACTCGACCAGGGCAATATTTTTATAGAAAATTTAGAAAAAGAGGCCCGGCTGGTGTAGCTCAGTGGATTGAGCGCGGGCTGGGAACAAGAGGGTCCCGGTTCGATTCCCAGTCGCGGCATATGCCTGGGTTGCGGGCCAGGTCCCCAATGAGGGCCATGTAAGAGGCAACCATACATTGCTCTTTCTCCCTCCGTTCTCCTCTCTCTGAAAATAAATAAATAAAATCTTTAAAAAAAAAAATTTAGAAAAAGAAATAGGAGCCAGTAGTAAATACTAATTGCATTTATAGGGTTTCAGAAGCTATATAACTTTTATTCTTTTCCTTTAATTGGAACAGAATATTTTATCAGATTGTGTTTTAAGTTGTAGGAACGTATTCATGTTTTCACAGAGACCAACCAAACTCTAAGACTTTATAATATAAGATGACAAAACATGAGTTTTGTATCTCTTGTGAATATAAATGCCTGTATTTTAACAGTAAACTCCTTTTTAAAACTTCCCTAAAACTGAGTTTGTTCAACATAGTTTCCTAATGTTTGATTAATTCATGACTTCGTTGCAGCAAGATAAAGCTGATCTTATCCGACCTAAACGTAAATATGAAAAGAAGCCTAAAGTCTTACCATCGTCTGCTGCTGCTCCTCCTCCTCAACAGACAGGTCCTGCTATGCTGCCGGTCTTTAATGCTAAAGATTTAAATCAGTATGATTTCCCCAGCTCAGATGAAGAACCTCTCTCCCAGGTAAATATAAGAATTTTTCCATTCTAGAGGAAGAATGTAAGAAGTCAAACGTTTTGACTCGCTGCATTTTATTTAAAGGTTTTGTCTGGTTCCTCGGAAGCTGAGGAAGAGAATGACCCTGATGGTCCCTTTGCTTTCCGTAGGAAAGCAGGCTGTCAGTACTACGCTGTAAGTGTCAGGCTCTCTTTTCAGATAACAAATTGTTTACCTTTAACTGGCCAAATAAAATAATTTGGATTTTTTTTTAAGCCTCACTTAGACCAAACTGGCAACTGGCCTTGGACAAGTCCTAAAGATGGAGGCGTAGGGGATGTGCGATACAGATACTGCTTAACTACCCTCACCGTACCCCAAAGATGTATTGGATTTGCACGAAGACGGGTTGGACGTGGTGGAAGGTAAGGTATTTCTGTATCCTGGGCATAGGGATACTTTCGACAGTAGGGTAATCGAATTTAAAATTTAGATTGAGGTTATCCTTCAACAACAGTTCATTCGTTCCCATTTGCTGTTCTTGACTGAATTTTTTTGTTTGAAATACTTTGTCTTGCTACCTGGTTCTTATACAACCCTCTTTTATTGCATAACTAATGGATCCCTAATGGAGCTGCTTTTCTTCCCAAGTCTGAAAACCTCACATATCTGTCCTCACAGATAGAATTCTAACAAAAGGCACCAGGTAAAAGCAAGTGTAAATCATGATTGCATAAATTGATTAAGTCAAAAAAACTACAAAATTTGTTTTAGGAATTCTGGAAGATATTGACAAAAAAGATTAAATAAGCTAAGGAATGTAATATATAATATAAGGGGTTCTTTAATTCGTCAGTGAAAAGGCTTCAGTTTCCATGTACGACCTGATCTTGACATCCCAGTTTGTCAGGATCAAATTTTTCTTTTTTCTTTTTTTAAACCTAATAGTACTCCTTCATACTCTAGATGCCTTTGTGTGAGAAGTTGTATGGAGGGTGGGAGGAAATTAAAGAGTACACAAAAGCAAAGGCAAAAAAAGCTTCCAAGTAAAATGTGAAAAAAAGTAAAAGGCAAAACAGATACTTCCAGGAAGAAACCTTAAGGGTATGATTTATGATAAATTAAGGGCTTATACATATGTTTGTTTCATTTTTGAATCGTAGTTACAGTTCTTACCACTTTTTTTCACTGCTTTTATTAAAGCAAGAATTTTATAATCCAAATTGCAATTCCTTGCTCAGTTATCAATTCTGTTATTTGAAACAGAATTGACATTCTGAGCTATTCCACAGTAAAGAATTACAAAACTAAAGAAAGGAATGCTTTAAATTTTTGTACTTTGTTGAAAATTCTTTTCCCACGGTCTATAAAACATTAATTTGGTTTTGTATTTTACTATTTTTTTTGTATTGTTGATACTGTTGTTGTTTTTAAATCAATAAGTAATCTAGGACTGGCATTATGTTTGCTAGACCTGGCATTTGTTCAGTATATAAAGTCCAAAGTTTCCTTTTCTTTTTATTTATTTTCTATTTTGCAATGTTTTTTCCCATAATATTTAAGTTTTTCGATGTTTAGATATTTTTCCTGGTGAAGCATGAGTTTCTTTTCATGATCTCTGATTAATTTTAAACAGTTGGAACACCAGTGGCACTGTTCACTGCTTTCTGGGCAGCCTCTTTAGCTTGGTGGGCTTGTAGTACAGCTACAGCTTCATTGACTTTAGAACAGAGAGACTCTGGAGACTCAAGCACATGAATAAGTTCTAAATTATCAATCTCCAACAACATGCCAGTGATTTTACCAGCATGGAGTAGGGTGCATTGCTTGAAGGAAAGGAAACAGCCATTCCCCCAACATTTGCTTTTGCTCTTGAGGAGGGCAGATGCCAACATGGAAGCAGTCAAAGGCTCCTGACCTGGTACAGGAACAGCAGGCTGCTGCATGGTAACTTGTGGCTGTGCATTAAGATGATGTTGAGGATTGCGAACTCCCGCAGCGTATTTTTACTGTGGTACAGTGCAGGAGTTCGCTGTCCTCAACAACATCCTAGTGTACAGCTGCAGGATGTGGACCCGTTGTCTGTGTTGATGTGTTAGCGAACACGCTGTGTCGACATGACTCAAGGAATCTGTGAAGAAGTTGGTCTCATAGTACTAAATGGTGGTCTAGGAGCAGCTGGGCAGATAGCACTGGGCATATTTTGGACTGGATGAGATCTGGCAGGTACCCTGAGCAGTCCAGCGAGGACTTGGTCTTAGTTGAGCAATTTGGCTAGGAGGATAGTATGCAGCATGGTTCTGAATCTGTGGGATAGCTGCCATGAAGTAACCTGAAGGGAGGTGCTGGCTGGTAGGGATTGATTATGGGCTTGGGCACACCTCTCGCACTTGCCATTCTCTGCATATACTGGTTAGTGAGGTGAGCCTGGTGGTCTTCTTTGCACTGAGCTAAAGCTACATACAATGGCTTGGTAGCCACAATTCTACCATTCATTTCTGTGACTGCTTTAGTGGCTTTTTCTGGGGAGGAGAAACATACAAAACCAAACCTTTTGCTGCTGCCACCCTCCATCATAACCTTTGTACTAATGATTATACCAAATGGAGAAAACGCTTTCCAGAGACATTCATCATTAATGCCATCGTCAATATTTTTCACATAAAGGTTAACACCCTGGTATTTGGTGATCCTATCTTGCTTCATCTGATTCAAATTTGCGCATAAGTTCCACCTGCCATCCCACTTTTTTCTGAGCTCTGCCAACGTAAATTTGTTTTCCATTAAGCTCCTTTCCATTCATCTCATCCACAGCTTTCTGTGCATCTTCATGCCTTTCGAAGCTTACAAATCCAAAACCTTTGGATTTTCCATTTTCATCAGTCATTACTTTCACACTCAAGGCAGGCCCAAACTTCCCAAAGAGATCCTTAAGGAACTCATCATCCATGCCTTCTCCAAAATTCTTGATGTAAACATTGGTAAACTCTTTTGCCCTAGCTCCAACTTCTGCTTCTCATTCTTTACGATACTTAAATCGTCTAGTAAATACTTTGTGATCATTTAAAAGCATCCCATTCATTTTTTTTGATAGCTGTTTCAGCTGCTTCCTGTGTTTCAAAATGTACAAATCCATAACCCTTGGAGCCATTTTTATCACAAACCACCTGACATGAAAGGATGTTACCAAAAGCAAAAAATGTATCATACAGTGCTTTATTATCAATACATCTGTCCAAATTTTTAATGAATATGTTGCCCACTACACTTTTGCGAAGTGATGGATCACACTGAGACCACATGATGCGAACTGGCTTGCTTTATAACATCAAAATTCATGGTGTCTAAAGCACGCTCTGCGTCCGTCGGCTGCTGGAAGTTCATGTATGCGTAGCCCAAGGAGCAGCGGGTGATCATGACCTTGCAGACCCAGATGGAGAGGATGGGCCCAGCTGGGCTGAACTTCTCGTAGAGTGTAGAGCATTGCCTCGGTCACGCTGGGGTGTAGGTCCCCCACGTAGAGTGGAGCCAAGGGTAGCTGGGGACGCTGGGATTCATCTTGGCACAGCTGCCCTATAGGGCCACAAGCTGCGACCTTTCTTTCTGTAAGGAGAGAGCTAGTGCTGGAGACGGGGCCGGGGACGGGGGGAGGGGAGTGGGGGCAAGTGCAGAGGAACTAAAATCAACCGGAATCGAAAACTACTCAGCAGCCGCAGAAGGAGGTCGATCTGCTGCCGCTGGCCACTGGCTGCCAGCCAGAGCTGGAGAGCAAGGGTGGCAGTGTCGCCCCGGCAGCGAGAAGGCCTCCGTCTCTTGGTTCCTCCTTGGAGCTGCTGCAGGACTGCGAGCGGGTCGGTCTCAGCTGCTTCACTGGGTTATTTTATAAAAAGGAAGGAAAAAATAAAAGTCTCCAGTGGGGGAGACACGGATTTTTTATTAAAAAAAAAATCTTTTTTTGGTTTTTTAAAAGATTTCTTTAGATTTTGGGGGGAGTTTTTTAATAATAAATGTGTGTTCCAAGCCCGGAGCACACACTTCAGATTGTCAGCACTAACCACCAGGGAGAAGGGTACAGTTCTTACCACTTTAAACACTAGTTTAGAATTATCTGGGCATCCAAATACATATCTTTTTTAATTTTATTAAAACTTTTAGGATGATTATGGTTAATAAATTATAGGTTTCGGGTGTCCAGTTCTATAATATATCATCTGTGTATTGATTGCATTGTGTGTTCTCCACCCAAAGTCAAATCTACTTCTGTATCCAAAATATATTTTATTTAGCACTTTTTCCTATGTCATTACATTCATTATCAGTAGGAGTAAGAATTTTCTGTGTTTGCTGTATTGTATTTTATAATAGCATGAACCAGTGTTAGAATGTTAAGATGGAGTCATTTATAAAGTTTATATTAGTAACATCTCAAATATTTTATTAGAAATTTTTAACGTATCTTTTACTGCTTTTCTCCTACCTCCTCCCCACCCTTCAAAAAATATATTTTTAGTTAAATAGAGAACAGATATGTTAGCAACATTTTACAAAGTGTTTTGTAATGACAGTGACAATCTTAGATATAAAAATAATTTGAAAAGTAAAATACTTTCATATGTTATCAGTAACTTATACTGGTAGGCCATCCAATAGAATTACAACTCTTACTGTTGTAAAATACTTACCTTATTCTTTGAGGTAAATGAGATCATTATAAATAACATAAAAGAAAGAACCTTTATCAGAGAGCTAAATACTGCAGTAATCAAATTTAAATATTAAGTATGAGATGGCTTTTTGGAGTGGGAAGAAAAAGAAAACCCTTTTTATATCAATTTTGAATAGCTATTTTACAAACATGTTTCCTGCCTTATTTTTAATAGGGTCTTACTGGACAGAGCTCACTCAGACTATGACAGTGTGTTTCGCCATCTGGATTTGGAATTGCTGGCCTCGCCACAACATTCTCCAGTCAATCAGTCTGCCAATACCTCAGAAACAAATACCTCGGACAAATCTTTCTCTAAAGACCTCAGTCAGATACTAGTCAATATCAAATCGTGTAGATGGCGGCATTTTAGGCCTCGGACACCATCCCTACATGACAGTGACAATGATGAACTCTCCTGTAGAAAATTATATAGGAGTATAACTCGAACAGGAACAGCACAGCCTGGGACCCAGTCATGCAGTACCTCTACACAAAGTAAAAGCAGTGGTTCAGCACACTTTGGTATGTTTATTTGTTATGATATACATTGCTGTGGAAATGTCAGGTTTATGAATTTTTTGAATATGTGGCTTATTATTCTTATGGCTAAGAGTCCTTTTCTCTTAAAATAGTTAAAAAAAGAAAGACCCGGGTTTAAGTATTTATTTGAATCCTGTTTGTACATGTGTCTTCCTTTAAACATACTCACATAGAAAGGCGTGGTTTATTACTATAGGGTAAGCAAAAGTAGGTTTATAGTTCATATGGAAAATAATACAATAATAAATAGTAATACAAGAATAATGTGTTTCACATGCTCATAACTATAATTCTACTTTTGCCCCACCCTGTATTTAATGTATAACAGTTGCTTCCTGGGTGCAGTCTGAGAAACACAGGATTGAGCGATTGTACTTTCAAAATAATATGAAAAAATGGACCATAAATTGTTGCTGTTTTATGTTTGGATATTTCTCTAGTCTTTCCCTTAGTTTGCATAAAAGTAGACCAGCAAATCATTAGATACCCAAAGCTTTATCTGTCACAGTAATTCAGAATAATTTATAAGATACATACTAATTTTTCATAGAACAATATTTAAGTTAAAAGATTATTTTAATAATTTTGGAAACATTTTTAGATGTTTATTTTAGCATTATAGCTATTGAAATCTGATATAAATGCTTTCTAGTTAAAATATTTCTAAAAATTTAGCTTTCTATTTTAAAGCATAAATGTGTTGAGGCATGTAGATTATAGAAGTCTACTGTTAAAATTATGTTACTTACAGATTTTTGTAAAGATAAATAAAAATTTTGAAAGGACTATAAAAATATTTATTCTGTTTACCTAATTATCCGGTAAGGTAAAACCTTCTAATAAATATGAAAATTTGCTTATTCTTAAAGACCTCCAGAAAAGATTTTATAAATAATTTACTTCGTGGTTAGAAAAAAAGTACTTCGATTAAGTGGAAGTTTTTCAGCTCATAAGAAAAATAATCACATTTTAGAAATTAACTAGAAGATAATCTAAATTATTTGAGGCCTAACAGATTATTTTATAATCCCATTAGTTTCCATCTGTATCATGAAAGTTGGTTTCTCTCTGCTTTTATAGTCTTAAGCAAAATGAAAGGGGACTTATTTATAGTGTGAATATAGAGATTATAAAAGTATAAACTTGTAGTATGTTTTCCCTGATGGAGATTTTTAAGATGTGTAAAATTCTTTGAGACTTCTCATTGAAAATTTGCATGTTCCATCAATCCCCATCTTTTCCACCTCTTAAAATAGAGAAGTTGAATTTTGTAACCATCCTTAGATCTTGTAGTGGTCTTTTATGTAAATCGTTTTGCTATACAACTTAAGTAAGCATTGATATTATAAGACTAACTCGATTTGTGTTCATCAAAGAATATTAAAAGGTGAAAATTGAACAATACTGTGTTACCAAAAGTTTAGCTGAAAACAAAACTACGGTAACTCTGTAATTCTCTTTTTAATTATTTCCTTCCCTTATGTATGTGATATAACTTTTAAAAAATGGATTTATCAATTTTGTTCCGTTATACTTGTTTGTGTTTTTTCCTTCAAATTTACTAGATCCTACTTATGCTTAGAGAGTAGATGCCTACAGATTGCTATTGAGTAGCATGTTGTTCTTTAACATTTGTGAATATTCCAGAAATCTAAAGCTTTTCTCTTTGTGCTCTGTAAAGTATATTACAGTGGAGTTCCATCATATATGTACATTTAAATGAATTTAACTAGGCCCCTAGAGAAAAAAATTAAAAATTAGTAGTTCAGATGTTATACAGGCTTCTGAATACAATTCTCCGAAAGAATGTAGTTGCAGAGCGGCCTCTGGGAGCAGGAGGAGTGAGTATTCGCTGTTCTCCAGGCTTCATGCTTCACTCATAGGCTAAGCACCTCACCTCAGGCAGTGTCATTACAGTTTTAAATATTTTTTTTTTATAATGTGGCCCACAAATACTGCTTCATCTGGTACTCGGCCACAGAAACTCTGATCTAGTCTGGTGTCAGAAGAAAAACTTGACTATATTGGGCTTATTGAAAGAAATGGGTCTTTGTCACATGATGCACTTAAGGAATTTTTAAGGCTTAATATTTACTATCCTGGCTTTATTTATTTTTTTATTTTATTTTATGCTATCCTGACTTTAGAACTTAATCATTGTATGAGATGAGTCAATTGATATACTTGCCTGGTGCTTAAGCCAAGTAGGTGGGTTTTGATATAGCCATTTTTTATTATTCTATCATTGTTTTAAATATATATCTGCTGTGACATAGTGATGCCCTCTGGACTGAGTTTTCATTTTTCCAAGTAATCGTCTATAAAAGGCCTATTTATTCTCATTTTCAAATAGAATTATTCTAAATGAGGATATCAGGAGACCATTATTTTTAATAAGGGGAATGAACTTACACAGCAACTTTTGTAGCCTCTGTTTCAATTGCTTAGAATGTGTTTGCTTCCCAGTCTTGGCCATTTTGCATAGTTGTATGGCTAAAAGGGTAGTCTGATTAGTCAAGTGCTAGAGTTCTGTGGCCTCTGGATACTACACAGCAGAATGATACTACAGTGTTGAGGAACTTGGGAGGACTTGCTATATGTATACTTAGAATTTTCAGGACTAGGTTTTAGCACTGAAGAATAAATTGTGTATTTTTAATAATCTTTACTTAATATGTGATTTGGACAGTTTCTAAATCCTAGTGTTTTGGGGGTTTTTTTAAATCTATAAAAGCACCTTTGAAAATTTTCTCTTTGTTCAATGACTGAGTATCATTTGCATGTATTTTAATTTGGGAAATACAGATGTGAGAATTAATACCTTTTATCATAATTAAAAAAGATTCTTTATAATTCAGAAAGACTGAAAACAGTAAAGTGATTTTTAAACCACCATTATATGTTCAGGACTTGAATTCCTAGTTTCCAATGCAGTTTCATCAGCATTCTAAGTTTTCTGAGCTCACATATCTGCACTAAAAACTTACGTGAATAGGAAATTTGTAGCTAGAATGATTTTTCTAAGTCTCAAGGTCTGTAGCTTACTCAGTGCAATTTACCTCAGTTTGTAACATAAATTATAATCTTACCATAGAGAAAGAACTCTAGATCTGAGCTATTCATCATTGGATTTTGTAAATCTGCAAGACCCTAATCCTTCCACATGTGTTTCAGAACTCAGAATTGCAGTCTTAAGTAGTACCATAGTAAAATGCATTAGCAGTGGTTCTGCGGTTTTACAGTGATCCACAGGAGTGGTCTCACTAAATGGAACGTTTGACCACAAAAAATTTCATGTTCAAGTCAGCCAAATGAATTCAGGTTCAGTTGTACTGTGCCCTCAAGTAAATTACCAAACTTCTGTTTTCAGATTGGATTTTTGAATCCAGCTCTGGGTAGCAGCTGATAAATGTTCAAAAACCTCATTCTAAACTATCAGTTCTAGCTTACTGATTAGGAAATCATACTTTAATACTGTCTAGGATCATTTCATTTCTTTAAAGTTAATTTTTTTCTGTATCAAAATTATTTCCTGCCTGTGTTTTGCTCAAATAAATTTGTAATTGAGGGGTGTCTTTTAAAATAGGTGTTTGGGTTTTGTTAAGGTTTTTTGTTTTTATTATTTTTTAATGACGTATACTTCATTTTGGTCATCTAAAATCCAGTTCTCAAACTGAAATTTTAAATTGTTAATTTTTTTCCTAAGAACCTATCACCCTCCCCACCTGCACTTTTTTGATCATTTCAGTTACTCTACTCCAGCTGCAGGAATGCGTCCTAGAGGCAGCAGCCTGAGCCACGGGCTACTCCAGCTGGTGGTGCACCTCATGGTAGTTTCCTTGTATGAGCAGTGAGCTCGTAAAATGCTAGATTATTTCATCTGAAGTCCTACCCCAGAGAACTGTAAGAAGCTATCAAAACAACAGTAGTTTATTACTTCTGCCTAGACTCCTAATGAGGGCAAATTCAACAACTTTCTTGATCAGGTTATTGTACAGTTGGGAGTCTTGTTTAGAAGTTTATCCATATATTGAAAAAAAGCTGCCTTCAAATATGTGAAATCCTGTCATGCTTCTTCACAATTCTCAGCTTTTAATGCTGTCCCACACATGACTGTTGACTGCCAGACTGCTGTAGAGGCTATGTATATGAGGTTTTTTAAGCACTTGAGTCAAACAAATTTTTGTCTATTTTTTATTTAAAATCTCATTGATTTGGGAGTGGGTTTTCCCCCCTTCCACTAGTAAATATCTTTGAGACCTCAGACAAAAGTCTCTTCATCTTTATTATGAGGTTGTAGGAGGAAATCACTAAGGATCCCTTCTGATCTAAAAATTTTGGGTTCTATGAAATGATTCTGTCTACAAAACCATCTTGTCCATTTTCGTGTGAATTGAAAACTCGACCACCACACCATAGATGGAGATAGACATACAACCTAAAAACTTTCTACTTTGATAGAGATTTAGGGAAATATGGTCATTTTTATTTATTTCCACATGGCATCTGGTCACACTTTGAATTATACCGGCATCCAAGGTGTTCGTTGTTTTCTGTATAAATAATAATGTATACCAGTTCAGATTGTACTTGATCCAGTTTACTGCCTTACCAAGTTTTCCTTTCATTCATACAGCCTTTTGCATTGGAATTTTATATCTCAGAAGAAATTTAAAATCTTAGCATCTCATGGCTGAAAAGTACTACAGTGATCACCTATTTAATCTCTTTTTTATTTTAAATGAATGTACTGAATCCCAAAAAGTTTATAAGTAGCTTGCCCAGGTATACTCTGCTAGTTATGATAGTCTTCAGAACTAAAATAAGATCTCTTGGCCCCGTGGTTTTTACTACTGTTGCTTGCAACTTATGTTATCTGTACAGTTCTTCTAGATAATTTATCAAAAATATCCAGGGAAAATGTTATAACTAGACTCTAAAATATGGAGATATCTAAGAAAATAGGCCTGCATAGTGATCTGAAGGTCAGCTGCATTTTAATTTTTATTTTTTTATATTTTTTTATTGTTGTTCAAGTAGAGTTTTCTGCCTTTTCCCCCCAGTCCTCCCCACCTCCCTCCCCCCTTTCCACTCCCCCTTGTTTCTGTCCATGTGTCCTTTATAATAGTTCCTGCAACCCTTCCCTGTTCCCCTATTGCATTTTTATTTTTAAATTTGTTAGTACGAAGTTAACAGTTGTTAAAAAGTGAAATTCACAGGAGCCTCAGAGACCAAGGATTAAAATGTTGATTTAAATATGACAAATATTTGGAATCTTTATTCATATCAATTTGCTACTCATTATTGCTAAATATTTTATTAAAACACACAACCATAAATGTCTGACCACTGAGCTGAGCACTTGAAACTAATATGATATTGAATGTCAACTGCAATTGAAAAAATTTTTAATTATTTAAAAAAAATACAGCCCTGGCTGGTGTAGCTCAGTGGATTGAGCATGGGCCTGCGAACCAAAGGGTTGCTGGTTTGATTCCCAGTCAGGGCACATGCCTGGATTGTGGACCAGGTCCCTGCCAGTCGGGGGTGCGCAAGAGGCAACCACACATTGATGTTTCTCTCGCTCTCTTTGTCCCTCCTTTCCCTTCTCTGGAAATAGATAAATAAAATTTAAAAAAAAAAAATTAAATTAAATAAATAAATAAATACAAATGAGGAAAAAATAGATGTTGAACAAAGAGAAAAACATGCACACAAAAACATCAGCAAAGGATATTTCCATTCACATAAATAGAGTTTTACAGGTAGGTCTTCAGTGAATGCTAAATTATTGATTTCCCAGATCTGTAATGACCTTACCTTCCAGAAATAGTCCCTTTTATAAAAATTTACTGAGCATTCCCTATGAGGAAATTCAAGACTTAGGCAACTCACTCAAACTTGGAAAATTTTAAAGTATAAATCTCAAAAAAAGTCAGCAAACTAATAAATTAAGGATCTTTAGACTTAAACAGTTGCTTTTTATGTATTTTTTAAATATAAAGAGAAATATTATGTTAGTAATAAGCATTTAGAACAGAATAAATTTTCATAGATTTTCTTCAAGTTTTGATTCAGCACATTTCTGTTTTTTGGAAATGGTCATGTTGACAGAAAGTTACTTTTTTATTTCAATATTCAGGGATTATCATATTATCATTAAAAAATCTTCCCTATAGAAGTTAGCTCTGAGGATTCCGAACATAGCAAAAGAAGCTCATCAAAGGACAGATAATCCACTAAATAGATTCATAACACAGAAAATTTTAAAAATCAATAGAATTATCCCAACAAGAGATTTTTTTTTGCTCCTATAGCCCAGAGTAATTCAACTCAAGTGTAAGAGTCTGTATACATACTAATAACTTCTTTTACAATTTTCTGAGCCATTCAAGATATATTAGAATTTCTATCTAAACATTTTATAATTGTACAAGTTGGAAGCTTATACTGGTAGGTGAAGATTCTTCAGGAGTTATAAGTGAAAATTGCAAAATTTGATAAAGTGATATTCTAAATAAATTCTCAAAATGCAGTTAAAGACAAGAAATTAGGTCGGCAGTATTTTTAAAACATTAAACTTGAGATTGCAGAAATTATCATGATTTATAGATTCCCTGGTACCCAGGGATGCAATGATAACCCTTTTTTTGTTTGTTTTGTTTTGCATTAATTCTTACTCAAACATCACAGCTTCTTAAAGAAGCCTTTAAGGTCAGATGTTGTGATTGTATGTGCTTTTTTTTTTTTTTCTTTTTTTAATTGGCAAAGTGAACAAAGAAAAAGGTTTCCTTTTTAAAAACTGAACACACTTTTGGGGGGGTAATAAATGAACATTTTTTTGTTTGTTTTTTTTAGAACTGAGCTCTCCATAGACAAACATAAGTAGCATAACACAGTGTCTTTCCTCAGACATCATTCTGTACAGTAAATCAACATAAACAACTTCGTTCTTATTGACTGGATTTTTTCCAGGTGGGTTAATTGGGTGGGGAAAATGAATTAATCTTAACATTTGGAGCCTCTTTTCTTCCTGTTAAACTAAAAGGATGGGTTCTTAAAAAAAGAGAAATTAAGGTAATAAACCAAACCTTTTGTTTCATATAGAGGAAATGTTTATAATGACTAAAATCAGAAAATATGTAGAACAGTTATTATTATGTTAGGGGTCATCTGAATGCATTGGGACAGTAATATAAGTAAACTGAAAACCAAATGGTAATTATCAGATATCTTCTCAAGCCTAGTGCAAAGTTAAATTTCAAATATGTAGTTTTTTTAAAAGCTGGTATTACCTTTTTATACAACTTGGGAACTGAGCAATTCTCTTTCCTATGTTTAACTCAAGAAGTTTAATATTGTTTTTTTTAGACTTAAGCCACTCTTATTACATGTAGTTGTAAAAATGCTTAAGTTTTCATTTGAAGGTAATCTTTGGCAGGACCATGAGCTTTTGTCAAATGCTTTAATTTTGCACAATTTTTTTAATGCTGGAATTTTAGTATTATAAGATACGTATGATATTGTGCATTTTTATAAAATGTTTCCTCATCTTATGTTCAGCATTTACAGCCGAACAATACCAGCAACATCAACAACAACTGGCACTAATGCAGAAACAGCAGCTTGCACAAATTCAGCAACAGCAAGCAAATAGTAATTCCTCCACCAACACTTCACAGGTGAGGGATTTGTCTGTCTTATGATTATCCCTCATTGTTTCCCACCAGAGTTCATCTCTAATTACCAACTGTTGTCATAGAACCTTGCATCTAACCAGCAGAAAAGTGGCTTTCGCCTGAATCTACATCATAACCATTCTATACAGGGTTTAGAAAGAACATTACAGGTGAGTATGGAAGCTGTTGCTCTGCTCCCTATTTTAAAAAGTAAAACTAAAAGCATAGTTAAATGAGGTGGAGACCCTGTTTCAAGTCTGACTTATAGTCTGTGATGTATGTCTTTAATATATAGCCCTACCTACACCTAGCCCATTGTCTTACTATTTTAATTAGTATTACAATTTATTTAAAATTATCATACTAGAATAACCTCTCTTAGAAAAAATCACTTTTAAACCTAAAGCACGATAACTGTTTACCATTTAAACACGTTTAAGGCTTAACAACCGAGATCTGAGCTTCTTAGCATCTTGAAAGAAAAATTCATATTTAAAAAATTCAAAGACTTCTTAATTTCTAGGCTAAGTTCTGATATTTTGTACCTTCCATTCTAAAGGGATGGTAATCTACTATCCCAGAGGTACATTTGGTTATGTGTGTATATATGGTAAGTTAGGTGAAAGATGTTTACATACTCATTTATTCATTTTATGTACTTGCAAATCACTGAAATGTTTTTGAGCTCATTTCTTGTTCATCATTTTATGTTGGAGGTTTATTGTTTCCACACTGTAGGAGGTTGATTTTGGTAATTGACTTGTCCATGTTATATATTGTCACATATGAAGATCAAAATTTATAATACTTGAGTTATAAGATTACTTGAACGTTTCTCAAATTTATGACTTATCAAAAGAAAAAGATTGGATGGCCAAAAAATCCATATAGTTTTTTCCATAAAATAAGAGACACATTTTTCATTTTTTATCAATAACTTTAGGGATTTGGATATTTTGAGTGTGTGGGCTATCCTCCCGCATATTGTAACATCGATCTCAAATAATGTCTCAATTTGATTGCTATCCACTTCAATGGATCTGCCCAACCATGGAGAAATCCAGCGAGAAATCTCCAGCATGAAACTTCACAAACCACTTCTGACATGTTCAATTAGTCACAGCACCTATTCCATGCACTGCACAAATCTTTTTCTGCATTTCAGTTATGTTTTTACCTTCCTTGAAATAATAAAGCATAATATGTCTCAAATGTTGCATATTTTCTTCCGTCTTAATGTTAAAATGACTGTACAAAAATGCACCAATTTTAATTTCTCTTTTTTAAATGCATGCTGATATGACAGCTTTCATAATACAGTCTAACAAAATTGTTTCAAATGAAGTTAAAGACAGCTAAGTGCTACTAGAGCCTTCTTGTGGGAGAAAAAAAACAAACGAACTTTTGGCCAACCCAGCATTTTAGTGGTTCGCCACTTCCATTCTATTCAAACTGGTTTTGCTGTACCTGTATAGCTTTAATATTAATTTCAACCTAAGTGATGCTGAATAGATTTGTTTTTATTTTCTTTTTAGGGTTTTGTTTCCAAGACTTTGGATTCTGCTAGTGCTCAATTTGCTGCTTCTGCTTTGGTGACATCAGAACAACTAATGGGATTCAAGATGAAGGATGATGTGGTGCTTGGGATTGGGGTGAATGGCGTCCTTCCAGCCTCAGGTAAGGATAAAGACATTTGAGTGGTTTTGATAAGATTTGTAACACATACCTCTAATAAACGGCAAAGTTGCACATTGTTTAGATGCTTTTCTCTCTTTCTCTAGGAGTATACAAGGGCTTACACCTCAGTAGTACTGCACCAACAGCACCGGTACATATGAGTCCATCAGCAGCAGGTTCAACTTTGTTACAGCCTTCAAACATGACACAGACTTCAAGTTCCCACAGTGCACTGAGTCATCCAGTAACTGCTGCCAATTCTGCAACAACTCAGGTTCTGATTGGGAACAACATTCGATTAACTGTCCCTTCATCAGTCGCCGCTGTAAACTCTATTGCCCCCATAAATGCACGGCACATCCCCAGGACTTTAAGTGCTGTTCCATCGTCTGCCTTAAAGCTGGCTGCCACAGCAAACTGTCAGGTTTCCAAGGTTTCGTCTTCATCCTCTGTAGATTCAGCCCCAAGGTGAGCAGTCATTTTAAGATTAAAATGTTTGAAAAGTGAATTCTAACTTAAAGTCTCAGGCATTGCTCTCTATTTAGTGCTTTGTGGTTTTTACTTTTCTTTATATACATTAAAAATGTATAGATGAGAATTCCTTATTTCAGGAGATAAATGTAATTCAGTATTGTTGAAAATTTGGACTAAATGGTATAGTAAATGTTACATATATAAGTTGTGATTTGGCATCACTTTCTTACTATGACAATAGCTTATAATGTTCTTACTCCTCTACCTCTGGATGGATGGGGTTCTCTTTTGAATACTTATTTGTCTATGATTTCTCCCACTGCTTTTGTGTAGACAGACTGATAGAACGCACATGGCTGCAGTGCTAAGCTGCTCTTAATAATGTAAAGGCCTACAGTATTCATGCCAGGTCAACTTTTAATCAAACCATTGTTTTCTATGCTAACTTGTCTTCTTGGGTTTCAATAGACTGTTTAGAATCTTTGCTAGGCTCTATTCTGTTTTAAATATTAATGGTAATTAAAGTCCTCGTGCTTACAGAGTACTATGGGAAAACAGAAAGAAAGACAAGAAGTTTTCAGTGTAGTTAGAAGACAAGCGTAAAAGTGAAAAGTTAAATAATGTTGATCATAAATAATAGGTAAAAATAATTCTAGAAGTATCACAAAGAATTATGCTTGTCAAGCTTATTGTATACATTATGGGTATAATTTCAATATAAGAACACATCTTTTCATACCAGGAGTGTTCTGGCAATGTTCTAAGTAATAAGATCAGATTTGATCTTGATTGGTCAGAGAAGAGGAAGACAGAGTGTTCTGGAAATATAAGTGTATTCAGAGGTTTACAAGTAAACTAGTTTTCCTAGAGGTTTGGGAAGGTACATAGTTGAAGTTGGAGTGGTAGGAAGAGGCCAGACTGATATTTAGATTTCCTCAGCTGGCAGTGACCTGGAAGGAGGAGCAGGGTTTGTTAGCAACAAGCTGTAGCCTTTAGTTTCTAAACCCATGCATCCCTCTTCCGAACTTAATAGTCATTGTCTGCTCAATACTGATCCATTTGTATTAGTGTCCTGGGTCTAGTCACAGCTAGTCAATCAATTATATAGTTCTTAAATATACACTACGTGGCTTTTGTCACTATAGAATTGTATAAACATGGAACACTTGCAGTATATGGAAAACTTTTTATATAGCTTATTTCAGTCCCTTTGTTTTAAAGCGAGGAAACAGATCCAGAGAAGTTAACTGACAGAGTACACTGAGCAGTATGGGTGCTGGAGCAGCTAACACCCTGGTCTTCTGACTCCCAGCTCAGTAGCTGTCCTGCTCTACTCTGTAAATAAAACCTTTGAAGTCCTGACATGTATGTTCCTTTTTTTAAACTCTTGTGAAAGATTTAATAGAGGAAGAAACTGAAACCAAAAACTAAAACTTGGGAAGTTTTTGTGTTTTTAATATCTAGGTTGCTTGAGTGGTATGGTACTACAGTTCTGTTGGTAATAAGTCTGACTTGTGATTTTGTATTTGTGATAATAAATTAAAAGTTCATATTTCTCTACTTACTATCTTGTCCCAAGAGAGTCAAATTTCTTTCTATTATTAAAAATATTTAAACTTTTTATTGGGAAAATGATCTTGGTTTGTTCAATTTCTGTTTGTTAGATTTGTTGCAGGAAAGTAATTTATTGAACTTTATTTCAACAGGGAAAATCATGAATCAGAAAAGCCAGCACTAAACAACATAGCAGACAAGACAGTCGCAATGGAGGTGACGTAGCTTTCTCAGGAGTGGGACTGCAGCCTGGGACTTGATTAGGTGCTATGCATCAGGAGCATTCTGAATGCAGGGGATGATGGGATGCAGCACATGAATTTCTGTGCAGCTGTGGGGACTTGACAGCAATGCTCATCTCTCGTGCTTCAATTTTTCTTTTCTTACTGTTAATAGGAAAAATCACATCTGTAAATTAAGAATACAGCAATTATCTGTACAGTACTACATATTTGTAATACCCTTGTATATATGTTACTTGAATACAGAAATGTTCATTTGTGATGCTTTGCACTTGGGGGTGGGGGGTGGGAGGGAAATAACTTGCAACAAAGAGTGTGAGATGTGAGATTGTATAGAGATGAAGTGTCATCACATCATGTGCATGGTGCGGAACCTGCTGTTTTATCTATTTATTGTGCTGTGTTTACAGTTTTTTGTACACTGTACCTTCATTGGTTCCTGTGCTGTAGTAAATGTGTTAGGTAGCTGTGGACTCCTTGGTATTTTGTAAATGGTATAACATAACTTGGTTCCCCTCTGGGTCCCTGAGTTTTCTGTGTATCGTGTGAAAAAAAAAATGGTGACATACATACAGAATTTTACAGAAAAAAAAGGCATCAGTGTTCAAAAAAACAAAAAATGGGGAATGTACTATTAAATGGGGATCATCCTGGTCTACTATCATTAGGATAAGTAACAAGCTAAAAATGAAGTCTCTTGAATCTTCCCTTCCCCACTTGCCCACAAAGCTGTGGGCAATTTCTGGTACTTAAAGCACTAATGTTATGTTGCTGCTCTACAAACAGCTCAGTAGTCCCATTTCCTTCAACACCAAAAAGTGTTAAATCAAGTATGCAAATGGAGTCCTTACAACTGGAGTTTATGTTGTCTTGCCCTTTTTTTTTTTAGCTCAAAAGAAATTGTACTTTTTTATTGTCGAATTGTTTAAAAGACTTCATTCTTTACTTGTTCTTACAAAAAGGATATAAGGGAAAAGAATGCAGTAATTGCTGTACGTGTATCATCATTCCAGTTTCTAAAAACAGCCAGCCAGATTTTTTCCTTTTAAGATTCTCCAGAAGGCTGCAAGGCCAGAACCACAAATATCGGGTGCCTTCCTTTGGAAATATTTGACCTCTCTTCTGTGAAGAGAATGGTACTTAACAGACTACTACCAGTGCTTTGTCAGTACCGAAGTCTGAATGCCCAGTCCAATGGCATACATTATCCTTAAGGTTTTTAATCCCACCTGGAAGAATTGTGATAGAATTCTCACAAAATAAACCCAGGGCATTACATGTTGACAAACTAATGTCTAGTGGTCTTTTGCTTTTATTTTCACCCCAAGAACTTCTGTGTGACTTTAATTAAAAGCGTTCTTTAGACCGAGCCAGTGTGGCTCAATTGGTTGGAGTGTCATCCTGTAAAGCAAAGGGCTGTGGGTTTGATTCCCAGTCAGGGCACATGCCTGGGTTGTGGTTTGGTCAAGACACATATGAGAGGCAGCCAATCGATATATTCTCTCACATTGTTTCTCTCCCTTTCTCCCTCCCTTCCCCTCTCTCTAAGGTCAATAAGCATGTCTTTGGGTGAGGATTTTTTTTAAAAAAAGCATTCAGCAAAGGGAGACATGGGAATAGGAGTGAAGACGTGATCTTTTTTTTTCCAACAATTATTTATTGAATGATTACTCTGCTTGGGACTATTTTCAGTCCTATAGCAGTGAAAAAATTCTTGCCCTCCCTCATGGAGTTTATAATCTTATTAGGCAATTGAGAACAAATTAAATGGTGTTATGGAATATGAGGGAAAGTAATGCAAGGAAGGGAGAGAAGCAGTGCCAGGATGGAGTGGAGGGTGGGAAAGGGAGGTGATTCCATTTGGTCATAGACTTAGAACTGGGAGGAAAGCGTTGCAGTCGGGCAGAACAGGGACAGAGATCCTGCGGTGAGAGTGCATGGCTTACTAAAGGAACAGTAGTGTGGATAGTGGAACAGGAAAGAGAATATTCAGTGAGTCAGGAAGTACTGGAGAACCTGCTTATAGAGAGCCTGGGAGGTGATGTTGAGAACTTTGGGTTTTTCTCTACTTGATAAAAGAGTTTGGAACAGAGGAGTGATGGGATCTGAACAGGCCAATTCTGTCTTTGGTGTTCAAACAAACTGCAGGGGGAGCCCCAGTTAGGTTGCAAAGTGTAATAATTGAAGTGAGAGACAACAGTGGTAAGTAGTTGGATTTTCTTTATATTTTAAAATTTGACCCAGTAGACTTTGCTCACTGAATTACGTGTGAGGAACATGAGAAAACTATGATTTAAGGATGACTTCAAGGTATTTGGCCTGAGCAACTGGCCACAGTTGGAAAGCACTGTGGGAGGAGTGAGTTTGGGGAAAGCTCAGTTTTGGACTATTGGAGGTCTCCATTAGATATCCAACTAGAGATGTCAGTTAGGCAGTTGGCATATATAAATTTGATATTCAGAGGAGAGGTCTGGGCTGGAGGACAAAATTTGAGTCATCTTCATAGATGTTAAAAGCTGTGAATCTGCGTGAGATCAAGAGTGGGATTAAATCTTGGTGTAGTAAACACAGCTGTCATCGATTGTTTTATTCTCTCTTTTAAGAGGATTCCCTGTACAGTTTGGATATCTACTTTTGTTTGTTCTGTGTTCTTTAAGAACATAGTAACAGATCAGTGTGACTGAAAATTTAAACTACTGGTTTAAATGTATTCAGATAATTAGGATCAGGATTAAAATTTCTAAATGAAACCTAGCAGATAGAATGAGTCCTAGGCACACAAAGTGACTAGTATGCCTACTGGATTGGGGAACAAGAAAATGAGTCCTCACCAAGCATACCCATTTGAAGTGAGTTGCATGGGTGGGGGCTGAGAAGCAGCAGGCAAGTGGTGATCAACACCCGTGTAGTATTTACTCTCTTACTTGACCATACCAACTCTGAGATGCAGAGAGAATACAAATTAGTATCATTCACATTTTAAAATAAGGAATTTACTCAAAATTGCATCTTTGGTCTCAGTTCCTTTTCACTTTTCTATACACTCTACCAGGGATGTCCAATCTTTTGGCATCTCTGGGCTACACTGGAAGAAGTTGTCTTGGGCCACACATTAAATATATAAACACTAACAAAAACAAAAACATAGTGTTCTAAGTAAATTTACAATTTTGTGTTGGGCCACATTCATCGCCATCCTAGGCAGCATGCTGGCTGCCAGTTTGACACCCCATACCAATGTTGTGGGCTACAGTGAAAGACTTAATATGAAGGAGTAATCTAAACACTAAGATATTAGGAAAAGGGAGAAATAGGTCATCAAGGGAACTTTGACGTCTAGTCTGGTTAATAACTACCATTTACTGTATATTTAAATGTAACACTATATACATAGTAATCTCATTTAATCCTCACAACAACCCTTTTAAATGGATAGTAGGATTACCAATCTATTGTATGTGAGATTTACTTGATTATACAGTGATTGACAGTCCAGGACTTGAACTCTAGCCAGATTCCAAAGCTGCTGCCATTTGTATCCCCCTACGTAGTGGGTAAGCCAGGAAACAGATTTCTAATATTACTTCTCTTCTGTTGTGTTCCTAAAGAAACCGGTACTGTTGATTCTGTTACTCTGGCATTATGCTAGTGTCCATTTCCTGAGCTGAAGACCAAAAACCTCCCAAGCTGAATTCACCCTAGGTATAAACTGTGTTTGCCCCCAAGGACATTGTTTTTTGAATTTCAAATGTAGGAGCTCCCCTACCACCCCGCCCCATGAATATTATAACAATGTAGAATGTGCTACAATGGTTAATGTGTAATAAGTTACATTCAGGTAAGCAGAATTTCACATTCCTCACTAATACTTAGTAGAGCAGATCTATCTATTTTATGTATTGATGTTCTACATGAATTCTTTCAAAGAAAGAATATTTGATGTTTGAAAGTAAGAGAAAAAGGAATTAATAGAGAAGTCACGCATCGATTCAACGAATATTTATTAACTATGCCAGGCACTATTGTAGGGGACAGAAATAATTGAAGTTCCTGCCTTCATGCACCTGACATTGTATTGATAGTATGATATGCACTGAATGATAATCTAGGCAAAATTATGCAAACATTAGAATTAACACGTAAAATGTCTAATGGAGTCATCTTCAGATTTTTTAAAATAAATACAACATTTATCCAGCTTTGGAAATTGTTTATTGCAAAGGCCAGACGACAATTTCAGTATTTTCCCACAAGATTATATTATGAACAAATTACATAGGCAAAATGTAAAACCATGCATTTTGCAAGAGAATCCAGTCTCAGAGAGTAGTCTGCCCTACTTTTGTAGTTCCATAAAAGAAAAAGGGGTTGGTCTGTAGACTCTCAGTATTGTAGAGCATTTGTCTTTACTGAAAACTTTCTGACCACCTGAATTAGTTGCCTGTGGCTGCACTAATAAATTACCACCAATGATGGCTTAAAATAACAAATTTATTCTCTCACAATTCTGAAGTACAAAATAAGTTTCAGTGAACTACAATCAAAGTGTCAGCAGGGTCATGCCCCCTTTGTAGGCTCTAGGGGAGAATCTACTTCCTGCCTCACATCCCTTCGTGTCTGATGGCATCACTCCACAGTTTTCACATTCATTGTCTTCTCTGAGTGTCCGAAATCTCTGCCTTTCTCTTACAAGGGTATGTGTGATTGTATGTGGGGCACACCCAGATAACCCAGAATAAATCCTTCGAGATCCTTGATTTAATCATTGTCTGCCATACCAGGTTAGCATTTGCACATATTTTTGCCACAGAGAATTGTGAATTGCCTGACGACAATCTGGAAAGATGAGACAGGCTATGACTCAAAACATTGCAAGGAATATACCTAAAATGATCATTGATTTTGCTCAACAAATACTGAAATTGTGGGAACAAGAGCCTTCCCATCTCACCCATCCACACACACACATTTGATTCTTGGGAAATATTTTTGATTGATGTAAGAACTCTGCAAGTTTACAGTAAATGAATTTAAGGTACGGATAGTGCTTAGAAGTTAAGTAAAAGTTCACGGTTGGTTTAATGTGTATAAGAAAATTGCTAATGCTGTTATAGTCAAATTAGGGATTCTTTCAGATAAATCTTACTTCCAAGGTAAACATAAAACAAAAAATTTCCATTAGACTGACAGCGATTTTCAACTGGTGACACAAGAATTTCTAAAACATACACTACCTGACTAGTCCATGGCATTGACCTCTTTTCCTTTTGATTGCCAAATAAAAGATGACAACTGCCAACACAACAATAGCCATTTGGTGTGAATGAATCAAAATTATACCTTTTTTTTTGGTCAGATGGGCAAAAATACATTTTTGATATGTTGCAAAATTTTAGTAATTTATGTGTGCCATGAGATGAAAAAGGTTGAAAATCACTGGACTAATCTGATTTGTCAACTTTTATCATTTGCACTGTTGACTCTAAACTCCAAGCTTATGCTGCTCAATATGCTAGCTATTAACTACAAAAATACTTAAATAAAGATTCAGCATCTTAAGGTCACTAGCCACATTTCAAATGCTTAAAAGCTATTTGGCATAGTGGCCATTATATTGTACAGAACAAATATAGGACATTTACATCACTGCAGAAAGTTCTATTAAACAGTGGTGTTCCAAAGCCAAATAAATGTACTAGGTCAGTCCAGAAAGTGTCCAGCCAATTTTAATATAACAAGTCGTTTGGGCAACGTTGATGTAACCTGGCAGCCAAGGAGAGTGGACTGGAATGTGCATGCATGAACAATGACGATTTTACTGTTACAGTCAGCGGGGGTGGTAGATGCTGTTGAGTGAGCAGGTGTCCTGTGTGGTTGTTGCACTGATGATGACTGAACAAGTAGAGCAATGGATCTGCATCAGATTTTGCATTAAGCTTGAACGTTCCTTCACAGAAACTATTCAGATGATTCAGAAGGCTTTCAGGAATGATGCAATGAGTGCAGCAGAAATAAACGTGGCACAGACACTTCTAAGGTGGTGGAAAATCTGTTGGAAGTGATCCGTGTTCTGGAAGGCCCGCAACAAGCAGGACGCCTGAGAGTGTTGAATGTCTATGGGCTGCAATCAACAAAGATTGGCAACTGACTGCAAGAACTAGATGATGATCCAGGGACTCCAAAAACTGTCCGAGATTTTGAGACAAAATTTTGGCTTGAGAGGTATCGTGGCAAAATTTGTTCCGCAGCTTCTGCTACCACAGCAGAAGGAACATCATGCTGCAGTTGCTAATGACGATTCAAACAACTACCAGTGAACCAGATTTCCTCAAGAAGGTCATAACCGGAGATGAATTATGAGTCTATGGCTATGATCCAGAAATGAAGGCCCAGTGGTCAAATAAAGTCACCCAACTCTCCACTCCCAAAGGAAGGTGCCGCCAAGTTCCAGCAAGATTAAGGCCATGCTAACTGTGTTTTTTTGATTGGGAAGCTGTTGTCCATCATGAGTATGCCCCTCCAAGCCAAACAATAAGGAGTACTACTTCAACATTCTTTGTCGGTCGAGAGATGCAATACAACAAAAACAGCCACTGCTATGGGCAACTGGTGATTGGCAGTTTCATCATGACAATGCACCAGCTAATGTATCATGTCCTGTGCAGAGTTCTTTGGCGAAACATCAAATCACTCAGGTGACTCAGCCCTGCTGTTAGCCCAGATATGGCACCCTGCAACTTCTGGGTTTTTCCAACACTAAAATCACCTTTCAAAGGGAAGAGATTTCAGACCATAAGATTGGCCCAGCTTTTAGTCAATGAGATTCAGGAAAATACAACAGGGCAGCTGATAGCAATTGCAACAAAGGGTTTTGCAGTGTTTTGAACAGTAGAAGAGATGCTGGGAGAACTGTGTGAGGTCCCAAGGTGCCTACTTTGTAGGGGACTGAAGCATCATTGTCCTATGTACAATGTTTCTTGTATCTTTGATAAATGCCTCTATTTTTCATATGGCTGGATACCTTCTGGACAGACCTCATATGATCTGTTTATTGATCATTTCCATTTGGATGTGTTCAACACATTTCAAATTCAACATGTTCCACACTAAGATCAACTCCTCCTCACCACTAAAAAAGAACCCACATATGCAATTTGGTTCTTCACCATCTTACTGAGCCAGAAACCCGAGTCATCCTTATTTTTTCTCCTACCTAACTTTCCACATCCATCAGGCAAAATGGTTATTTAACTTTCTCATGTGTTTAACTGGTTTGCTTTCCGTATCCACTGCTACTACATTTGTTTAGGCCACCATACTCTCTCTTCTGGACCATGACTGCAGTTTCTCTAACCTTTCCTCCTCTCATTCTGCTGCTAGAGTACTCTTTCTAAAACTCAAATCTGACAAATGCTTTTGGAGTGAATTCCAAACGTCTTCACATGGTTTACAAAGACCATCTTTGGCCATTTTCCTTGTCACAATTCTCTACTCCACCCCTAAATCGGCAGCTAACGTTTGTTAACCACTAATTAAGCACAGCACTGCTCTAACCTCTTTGTTTTCACTATCTCTTGTAACCCTCATAATCAAGGCCATTGGGTGTGGTTGTACAGGTTATCCTGCTATTAACTTTATGGTCCCATGTAATGGCAAAAACAGTAAAACAATTTATAGATGAGTAATCAGAGGGAAAAAGCAACCTGCCCAGGTGAGATGTAACTCCAAGCTATTTTAACTCCTGAGTCCACATAGGTAAATGAAGGCCACATGTTTAAACAGCAGGTTAGCTTCAGTGAGAATAAGTGCAAAGTATTGTGCATTTGTGGATAAATAATACAAACCACATGTAGAAGATTATGTATTCAAAGTTAAGAATTTTTAAAAAGTATAGAGGCTTCACTTCAAGAAAGAAATATTCCCTCTTTATAAGGTTGGAAGCTGGAGGAATTTTCACAACTGGTCTCCCTTTTATAAAGTGAAGCAATATATCTGATTTGCTGGCCATTCCAGCAAACTCAACAGTTTAGGCATAAAAACATCCTATAATAACAGTTTGATTATTCTCAATTTTGGATGTTGTTCAAGCGGCCTTGAGTGATGGTCTGCATACGTAGAATGAAGCTCTGTTATATAACTAAAAGGTTAGTATTGGCACCTTGCCGACTTAGTGCGCACTTAGTGTATAAAGGAATCGGGACTTCCTGTAGTGCGACTCGCTGTTTGTGGCGTGTGTGGAATAAAGGCGTGTCAAGCATCCCAACAGCTCCACAAATTTTCTTCCATCTGTCTTAAGCCCAGTGTGAACCTGCCCAGCCTTGAATGGCTGCAGGACAGATGTATACAAAGAAAGAACATCAGAAATGGTAAATATGTATAACTATAAAAAACATTTTTCTTACATTTTACTTTTTAAAAAATAATTGATTTTTGCAGCAGAAAATAAGATCAGTACATTATGGCATTATAACATAAGTAGAAAGGAAATGTGTGACCATAATAACACAAAGAAAGGTCAGGGAAAGGAGGGGGCTTAAGGGTCTTAGTCAATACTTTAAATTGTATAATATCACTTGAAATTAGAGTATGGTGAGTTAAAGATGGAAACTTAAATCCTAACCCAACCACTAAAATAACAAAACAGTTATAGCTAATAAGCCAGGAAAGAAGGTAAAGTCATAAACAATATTCTATTCACCCAAAAGAAAGCAGAGAAGAAAAAAGGAGAGGACAAATAAATAGAAAGCGAATATGAACATGGTCGATTTAAACCAAACCATATAAATAGTAATAATATTAAATTATAGTGGTCTAAATAATCCAATTAAAAGGCAAAGATTGTCAGGTCATATAAAAGAATAAACCCATCTATGCATTGCCTATAAGAAACCCACTGTAAATCCAAAAGCACAAATAGGTTAAAAGTAAAAAGGGAGAAAGGTATACCATGTTAAGACTAATCAAGGAAATCTAGAGTGGCTAGTTAATATCAGATAAATTAAATTTTAGAAGAGAGAATATTACTAGGGACTAAAGAAGGTCATTTCATAATAAAAGGAGCACTTCATCAAGAAGACATAATAATTATAAATATGCATCTAATTATAGAAACTCAAAACACAGAAGACAAAAGTAGTGGAGTTAAAAGGAGAAATAGGCAAATATAATTACAGCCAGAGATTTCAATAACCCCTTTTCAATACTTGATAGAAAAAGTAGAAAAGTCAGTGAGAACTTGACTAGAACAATGCTATCCATCAATTTGACCTAATTGACATTAACATTCTATCCAACAAATGCAGAGTATACATTTGCTTTAAGTACATTTGGAACATTTGCCAAGATACAGTATGGTATACTATACTATACCATAAAACAAATCTCAATCAATTTAAAAGGATTTTAATCATACAAAGTATTTTCTCTGAACACCATAGAATTGGGTTAGAATTATTAACAGAAAGAGATCTAGAAAACTAAATAAAAAACTTCTAAATATAACATACTCAAAGCAGAAGTCAGAGAGGAATTAGAACATACTTTGAACTAAATGAAAATGGAAGTACACAATCAAAAGTTGTGAGATATAGCTAAAACAGCTTAGAGGAAAATTTATAACAAAAAATAAATAAATAAATAAATAACCTGAACTAACTCCTAAGAGAATGCAGAGTGCATATTAAACCTAAAGCAGACAGGAAGCAGAAATAATAAAGATCAGAATGAAAATCAAGAACATTTTACAAAATAAAATAGTAAAGCCCTGGTGAGGTGGCTCAGTTGGTTAGAGTTCCATCCCATATACCAAAAGGTTGAATGTTTAACCCCCAGTCGGGTGCCTATGGGAGGCAACCAGTCAATGTTTCTCTCACATTGATGTTTATCATATATATATATGATGTTTATCATACACACACACACACACACACACACACAGAGTCTGGCACAAATAATTTTTGTGCCCTTTTTTATTATAAAATCTTTTATTACAAAATGATAAGCATGTAATTCTGTTACATAACAGTATCAAACTCAAGCACACCATATGACATTTTAGGTGAAATGTTCAAATTAAAACTAGAAATTATTACAATCATATTATTACCCTACCAATCACACTCAAGCAGGCGTTAGTTCTTCTGGTCCATATATATATGGACCATATATACTCTATATATTATATATACATTATACATATTATATATGTATATTCTGTCCAAAAGATATCCAACCATGTAATATGAAAAATAGAGACATTTATTGAAGAACACACAAGATACAAGAAACATTGTACAGAGGACAATGATGCCTCAGTCCCCTTCAGAGTAAGACACCTTGGGACCTCACACAGTTCTCCCAAAGGCCATCACCTTCTCCATTGTGTTTTCCTGAGTCTCATTGACAGTCTGAAATCTCTTCCCTTTCAGAGGTGATTTTAGTTTGGGGAAAAGTCAGAAGTCACAGGGCATCAAACCATGGCTGTAGGGAGGCTGAGTCACCTGGGTGATTTGATGTTTCACAAAAAAACCACAGGAGATGTGATGCATGAGTGGGCGAGTTGTCGTGATGAAGCTGCCAATCACCGGTTGCCCATAGCTGCAGCCTTCTGAATCATCTGAATAGTTTCCACAGAGGAATGTTCAAGCTTAACACAACATTTGATGCTGATTCATTGCTCTCCTCACTCAGTCATTATGAATGTGATGGCTACATAGTACACATGCTCACTCAACAGTGTCTAAATAGCGCAGTGAAGTGGTCATTGTTCACACATGCCCATTCCAGTCCATATATACAAGGTCTGCCCAGAAAACGTCCAGCCACTGTTAATATAATGAGAACCATTGGCGCAACATTGTTGTAACTTGGCAGCCAAGGAGAGTGGACTGGAATGCAGACTATATAGTCTGTCTAGAAGGTAACTTCTCTTTCTCTAAAGTCAATAAACATATGATTGAGTGAAGATTAAAAAAAAGTAAAACAATTAAATCAAAAGCTGGTTCTCTGAGTAAATCAATAATATTGATAAACTTCTGGCCTAACTAAAATAAAAAGAGAGAAGATACAAATTAGCAATATCATGAGTATGAGAGAATACATCACTACAGATTCTACTGAAATTAAAATGATAAGGAAATACTAAATACTATATGCCAATAAACTGACAACTTAGTTGAAATGGGAAAATTCCTTAAAAGACACGATTTACCAAAGCTCCCTCCAAAAGAAATATATTTTTTTAGTATTTTTAAAGTACAACAAAAGAAGACTACAGACTATTGTGCCTCATCAGTGAACATGAATACAAAAAATTTTTTTAATTTTTAGCAAATCAATTACAATATATGTGAATATAAAATATATACATATGACCAAGTAGGAGTCACCCCCAAAATAACTGTGTCATATCTAGGTGGTTAATGCCTCAGATACTTATATAGTGTATCATGGTCCAGGAGAGACACTGTATGGCAGCTGAGATTTACCCCATGCTTCTAAAAGGATACGAACAAAGCTCAGATGGAACCAGAGCTCTAAAGACTGCATTAGATGAGTAACACAGTTATGTGTCAGCACCAAGGATCAGATGGGAAGTCTATGCCCTAGAATGTACCAAGTGACCAGATGAAAATTGAAGCCCAGGAAGCTCTGGTTCAAATTCTGGCTATTCCACTAAGTAGCTGTGTGAACTTTGTGTGAGTTACTTAATGTCTTTAAACTTCAGTGACTTTATCTTTAAAATAAGGAAAATAGTAGTACCTACATTGTTGGAAGAATTAAATGAGATCATTCAAAAACAGTATTCACTGAGGCCAATGTTAGAAAAATAAAAAAGAGAAAGACTATAGTGCCTTCCCCTAAAAATGACTGAATTTTTTTTAAAGATTTTATTTATTTATTATTAGAGAGAGGAGAAGGGAGGGAGACAGAGAGGGAGAGAAATAGCAATGTATGGTTGCTCCTCACATGGCCCTCACTGGGGACCTGGCCTGCAACCCAGGCATGTGCCCTGACTGGGAATCGAACCGGGACCCTTTGGTTCCCAGCCAGCGCTCAATCCACTGAGCTACACCAGCCAGGGCAAAATGACTGAATTTTTTATTATCAAGATGATGCAAGCAGGGGGTGACCAGGAAAATAATTCATAGCTTAATACTTGGTTCTGGTTTTCTGTTTGTTTGCTAAATAGGTTGACATACTCATACCTTGCTTTTCCTATTATGAAAAACTGAGTAAATTTCTCAATTCACCGGCCCAAACTGCAAAAGGAAAAAAAAAACCATTAAATATCTAGCCAGTAATATGCTGGAGCCAGTTCAAAATGAGTCATCAGAATCAACTGTTAAATTTTCAGGAATTGTATGAACTGATTATTAAACAGCCACTACTAAGAAGAAAATTACATAAACATACAAGTACATAAATTATACAACAACAAAGATAATATAAAAAGAAGAAAACTACAGGACAATATCCTGAATTAATATAAATGCAAAATCTTCATGGAATATTAGCAAACAGAATTCACCAGCACATTAATGGAATTATACACCATGACCAAGTGGGATTTATTTCTGGAAAAATGATGGTTGAACACACAAAAGTCAATTAATACAATACCACATTAACAGCATGATGGAGAAAAAATACATATTCATCTCAATTCAAAGAGCATTGGACAAAATGTAACATCTTTTCGTGACTAGACACTCAACAAACTAGAAATAGAAGGAAACTATCTCAAAATAAATAAAGGCCTAAATGACAACCTCACAATTAACATTATACTCTATGGTGAAAGACTTAAATCTTTTGCTATAAGATCAGAAACAAAATAAGGATACCCACTTTCACCAATTCTATCCAACTTAGTACTAGAAGTTGTAGCCAGAGCAATTAGGCAAGAAAAAGAAATAAAAGATATGCAAATTAGAAAGGAAATAGTAAAATTATCTTTGTTCACAGATAACATGATTTTATATGTAGAAAACCCTAAAGATTCCTCAAAAGAGCTCTTAGAACTAATAAATTTAGCAAAGTTGCAGGGTGTAAAACCAACAAACAAAAATAAGTACAACAGAAAAGGAAATTTAAAAAATAATTCCATTTATAATAGCATGCAAAATAATAGAATACTTAGGAATAAACTTAACCAAGGAGGTTAAAGACTTATACATTGAAAACTATAAACCATTCCTGAAAGAAATTAAAGATGACACCAATGTACAGCATAGGGAATGTGCTCAATAATATGATATAACCTGTACATGACAATGGTTACTAGACTTAGCATGGTGATCCCTTCATTAGGTATACCGATGTTGAGTAACTGTTGTATACCTGAAACTAATGCAATATTGTATGTTAACTATATTTTAATAAAAATATGAAATAAAACACACTTCCTAATTTCAAAACTTACTGCAAAGCTCCAGTAATAAAAAATGTGGTAATGACATAAAAACAGACATAAAGACTAATGGAATAGAATAGAATAGAATACCCAGAAATAAACATTTGTTTATATGGCCAAATGATCTTTGACAAGAGTGCTAAGACCATTTAAGAGAGAAATAATAGTATCTTCAACAACTGCTGATGGGACCTTACCTCATATATTAAAAAGTAAATCAAAATGAATCAAACTAAATGTAAGACCTAAAAGTATAAAACTCTCAAAAGAAAACATAACAGAAAATCTTCATGAATCAAATGTAGCAATGATTTCTTGGATGACACCAAAAGCACAGGCAACAAAAGTAAAAAATAGATATATTGAACTACATCAAAACTAAAAACTTCTTTTCATCAAAAGACACAATCAACAAAGTGATAGGTAACCTATAGAATGGGGGAAAATATTGTAAATTATGTATCTGAAAGGGGTTAATATCAAAAATATATAAAGAACTCATGACTCAGCAACAACAAAAAATGAATATTCCAATCAAAACTTGGCAAATGACTTGTCTTGAATAGATTTTTCTAAGGAAGATATGCAAATAGCTACAGCATACAAAAAGATGCTCAACATCAATAATTGTTAGAGAAATGCAGATCAAAGCCACAGTGAGATATCACCTCATACCCACTAGGACACTGATTATATAAAAAACAAAAAAGAAAATAGGAAGGGTTGGTGAGAATGTGAAGAAATCAAAACCTTGTGCACTGTTGGTGCAATGTAAAATGGTACAGCTGCTATGGAATACAGTTCGGAGATTTCCCCAAAAATTAAAAACAGAATTACCATATGTCTAGTAATTCTACTTCTGGATATTTATAAAAATTAATAGTAGGACTGGAAATGTTATTTTCACAGCCATATTCATACCAGTGTTATTCACTATACCCAAAGGTGGAAGCAACCCAAAGGTTCATCAACAGATGAGTAGATGAAAAAAAAAATGTTTTATACAAACACCGGAATATTCTTCAGCCTTAAAAAAGAAGACAGCTATGGCTGAGTGGCTCAGTTGGTTGGAGCATTGTTCTATCCATCAGAAGGTTGCAGGTTTGATTCCCCATGGAGGCACAAACCTAGGTTGCAGATTGGATCCCTAAGGGGCACGTATGGGAGGCAACCAATCGATGTTTCTCATATCTGTCTCTGTCTCTCTCTCTCTCTTGCTCTCTCTCTCTCTAAAGCAAAATAAAAAGCAACAACAACAAAAATACCCACAATATATCCTTGGGTGAGGATTAATAAAACAGAAGGCAATCCTATCACATGCTACAACATGAATGAATCTTGAGGACATAATGCTAAGTGAAATAAACGAGTCACAAAAAAAGAAAAATACTGTATGATTCATCTTATATAAAGTATCTAAAATATCAAACTCACAGAGACAAAGTAGAATGGTGGTTGCCAAGGGCTGGGGGAGAGGAGAAATGGAGTGTTGTTTAATAGGTATAGAGATTGAGCTTTATAAAATGAGAACAGTTCTAGATGGAGATTACGTGCACAACGTGAATATACTTAACACTACTGAACTGTACACTTAAAAATGGTTAAGATGGTAAGTTTTAAGTCATGTATGTTTTACGATGACTTAAAAAAATTTAACAAAGATAATAAACACTCAAACCTCACCAATTCCTAGTTATATTTACTATAATTTATACATCTATTTTATTTATTATGGTAGACAGGTGGGCTTCTATATATTTCTTCCCACACGGAGAGCTTGAAACCAGCCATGATGGGAGTTCATCCCCGCAGAAACTGGTAAGCACTAAAAGTGGTTGTTTGTTCGTTTGGAGTTGGAGTGCTGGTTGTTAAATTATACCAGCATACCTTTAGGTCTAGCATAGATGTACATTTGGGCCCTCTCTGCCACTGAACAATAAACCAGTCGCCAGCACAGGGCAGCCCTTCTTTTCCCAGCCCCTTTGATAGTGCTCAGAGAGGAGGGTGGGTGTGGGTGTTGAGATCACATGAAGAGTGCTATTTCTCTTCATTGGCCCCAGGGGAAGAGATGTGAAAACTCGGACCTGATGGGGAAAGTGTGTCAAGCCTACAGGACTGTGTTTGAGCCTATACAAAACTGCTGCATTATTCACAGCTGTCCTTTCTGCCCAGGACAACCCAGACCAAACCCTTCATGTAGAAGTCCCCAGGTCTGGCCCAAGCCCTCACACCCCACATCTCTATGCGAATAAATCTCTGATTATCATCAATGGCCCCAACTCAGCAGTTCTAGGATTTAGCATGACACAATAAGAGGCGAAAGATCCAGATCTTTGAGGTTATGTAGGTGGTAAAGTCTGGCTGATAAAACATCCTTTGATTCTTCTTTTTTCTGGCTAGTTGCTTACTAATTTGGCAACTTGACAACTCAATGCACTGTTGAGTATTAGGATGAAATCACTGGTGCCCCCTTGTGGCAAATTTTGAGGAGATGCAAACCCAGAACTGTCCAGAAAAGGTGGAAAATGAAATGCATGTTGGGTGACAATGCAAAGTGGTACTTCCACTTGTGTTACAAAAGGGGATAGAGATGAGGAAGCAGGACTACTATCTCTAGAAATGTTACTCTGTCAACGTAATGCTTTAAAAATGTTTTTAAGAAATAAAGACAACAGCCCTGACCTCAGTTCGTTGGGTGTCATCCTGCAAACCAAAAGGTCACAAGTTGATGAAATGGATTTGGTCAGGACGCATGCCTGGGTTGTTGGTTTGGTCACAGGTGGGGGACCTATGAAAGACAATTGATCGATGTTTCACTCCCTCTCTTTCTCCATCCCTCCCCCTTTCTCAAAAAGTAAATAAATGAAATCTTTATTTGTTTTTAAAGTTTTTAAACCTATTTTATTTTGAATTTATTTTATTTTATTTTTTATTGGTGTGCAATTACAGTTGTCCCCATTTCCACCTCCCATTACTCTTCCCTGCCACACCCATACCCACCACCCAGATTCAGTGCCCCCAGCCTGTTGTCTTTCTCCATACAAAGACAAGGAACATATAACATGTTCCTTGATGACTTCTCCCCTTTTCTGCCCAATTATCACCCCCCCCCTCCCTGGTTACTGTCAGTTTGTTTTTCATTTCCATATCTCTGGTTCTATTTTGCTCCATTGTTTGTTTTGTTGTTTAGATTCCACTTACAGGTGAGATCATATGGTATTTCTCTTTTACCGCTTGGCTTATTTCACTTAGCATAATGCTCTCCAATTTCATCCACGCTGTTGAGAATAGTAGGAGTTCATAGGAACCTAATCAACATTTTCTTGAATGTAATTGTCCAGATCTCCCAACACAATTTGTTGAAGAGGCTATTTTTACTCAATTTTTTGCTCTGCTCCCTTTGTTGAATATTAATTGATCATAGAGACTTCAATATATTTCTGGGCTCTCTATTCTGATCCATTGATCTATGTGTCTGTTCTTAATCAAAACAGTACCAGATTGTTTTGATTACCAAGGCCTTGTAATATAGTTTGATACCAGATTTTGTAATTCCTCCTACTTTGTTCTTCTTTCTCAAAATTGCTGAGGCTCTTCAGAGTTGTTTATGGCTCTACATAAATTTCTGAAAATTTTTTTATATCTGTGAAATATGTCATTGGTATTTTAATAGGGATTGCATTGAATCTTTAATGCTTTGGGTAGTATGGACATTTTGATGATGCTAATTCTTCCAGTCCATGAACATGGTATATATATATATGTATGTATATATATACATACTTCCATTTATTTGTGTCTTCCTTAATTTCTTTCTTCAGTGTTATGTACTTTTCTGAGTACAGGTCTTTTACCTCCTTGATTAGATTTATTCATAGATACTTTATTTTCTTGTTGCTATAGCAAATGGGATTTTGTCCTAATTTCTGTTTCTGATATTTCATTGTTGGTGTACAAAAATGTCTTCATTTCTGAATATTGACTTTGTATCACGCTGCTTTGCTGAAGTCACTAATTAGGTTGAGTGGTTTTTGGTGGAGTCTGTAGGGTTTTCTGTGTACACCATCATGTCATCTGCAAACAATGAGCATTTTACTTCCTGCTTTCCAATTTGGATGCCTTTTATTTCTTTTTCTTGTATGATCGCTCTGGCTAGGACTTCCAATACTATGTTGAATAGAGATGGGGAAAGCAGACACCCTTCTCTTATTCCTGATCTTCATGGAAAAGCTTTTAGTTTTTGCCCATTGAGTATGATGTTGGCTGTAGGTCTCTCGTATATGGCCTTTATTATGTTGAGGAATGCTCCCTCTACTCCCACTTTGCTGAGTGTTTTTATCATAAAAATGGGTGCTGTACCTTATCAAAGGTCTTTTCCACATCAATTCATATGATAATGTGATTTTAGTCTTTCCTCTTGTTTATGTGATGTATTTAGTTTTTTGATTTGTGAATACTGTACCATCCTTGCATCTCTGGGAAGAATCCCACATGATCATGGTGTGTGATCTTTTTAATGTATTGCTGGATGCAGTTTGTCAATATTTTGTAGAGGATTTTAGTGTCTATGTTCATTAGTGATTTTGATCTGTCTTTGTTTCTCATAGTGTCTTTATCTAGTTTTGACATTGGGATGATGCTGGCTTCATAAAAAGAGTTTGGGAGTCTTCTGTCTTCTTAGACATTTTGGAATAGTCTGAGAAAGACAGAGGTTGTTAGCTCATCCTTAAATGTTTTGTAAAATTCTTTTGTGAAACCATCTGGCCCAGGGCTTTTGTGCATTGGGAGTTTCTTTATACTGCTTAAATTTTATGAGCTATTATAAGTCTGTTCAGGCCCTCTGCTTCTTCTTCACTCAGTTTTGGAAGATTATATTTTTCTAGAAATTTGGCCATTTCACCCTAATTTTCAAATTTCTGGGTATATCGTTCTTCACAGTAATTTCTTACAATCCTTTGTATTTCTGTGGTGTCAGTTGTAATTTCTCCTTTCTTGTTTCTGATTTTATTTATTAGGGTCCATTATCATTTTTTATTGATGAGTCTGGGTAAATGTTTGTCAGTTTTGTTCATCTTTTCAAAGAACCATCTCCTGGATTTATTTATCCTTAAAATTGTTCTCTATGTGATTTAATTCTTCTCTGATCTTGGTTATTTCCTTCCTTCTACTTGCTCTGGAATGTGTTTGCTGTTGTTCTTCCAGTTCTTGTAGTTGTAGAGTTAGGTTGTTTATTTGAAATGTTGCTATCTTTTTCAGGTAGTTCTGAATTGCTATGAATTTCCCTCTCAGGACTGCCCTTCACTGTGTCCCATAGGTTTTGGACTGTTGTGTGTTCATTTTCATTTGTTTCCAGAAACTTTAGATTTCCTCCTTCATCTCATTACTAAATCATTCATTGTGTAATAGCACGCTATTCAATCTCCATGAATGTGAGTGTCTTTGAGTTGTTTCCTTGAGGCTGGTTTCTAGTTTCAGGCCCTTGTGGTCTAAGAAAACGCATGATATGATTTCAATTTTCTAAACTTGTTGAGGCTTGCTTTGTGTCCTATCATATGGTCTATCTTTGAAAATGTTCCATGTGCATTTGAAAAGAATGTGTATTTTGCTTTTTGGGGATGAAAGGCTCTATATATATCAGCTAAGTCAATTTGTTCAGTGCCACAACATCCTTGTTGATTCTTTGTTTGGAAGATCTAACCATTGTTGAAAGTGGGGTGTTAAAATTTCCTAGTATTAGTGTGTTGTTGTCAATATCTTTCTTGAAGTCCTCCAGGATTTTCCTTATATATCTGACTGCTCTTATGTTGGGTGCATATATGTTTACAATGTTTATATCTTCTTGATGAATTCTTCCCTTGAGTAGTATGAGGTGTTCTTATGGGTCTGTTTTTATGGCCTTTGTTTTGAAGCCTATTGTGTCTGATATAAGCATTACTACGCTGGCTTCTTTTTCCTCTCAGTTTCTCGGAATATTTTTTTCCAACCCTTCACTTTCAGTCTGTGTAGGTCTTTCATTCTGAGGTAGGTCTCTTGCAGGTAGCATATGTGTGAGTCATGTTTTCTTATCCATTTAACTACCCTATATCTTTTGATTGGAGCATTTAATTCCTTTATATTTAAGGTTATTACTGTAAGGTACTTATTCATTGCCATTTCTCCCCTTTATACCTGTGTTCCACTCTCACTCTTTTCCGTAATCTTCTTAAAGCAGTCCTTTAGCATGTCTTGCAATGCTGGTTTGGTGGAGGTGTATTCTTTTAGCCTTCTTTTGCCTGGGAAACTTGTTATTTCTCCTGCCATTTTAATTGAGAGCCTTGCTGAATAGGGTAGTCTTGGTTGCAGGTGTTTGTTTTTCATTACCTGAAATATTTCTTGCCATTCACTTCTGGCTTGTAGTGTTTCTGTTGAGAAATCTGCTGCTAGCCTTATAAGGGCTCCCTTGTATGTTACTTTTTGTTTGTTTCTTGCTGCCTTTAAAATTCTCTCTTTGTCTTTAAAATTCAGCATTTAATTATGATTTGTCTTGGAGTAGGCCCCTTTGAGTTCATCTTGATTGGGACACTCTGTTCTTCCTGAACTTGAATGGCTTTTCCCCTTTCCAGGTTTGGGAAGTTTTCTGTCATTATTTTTACAAACAGGTTTTCTATCCCTTGCTCCTTTTCTTCTCCTTTTGGTATTCCTATGATTCAAATGTTGTTGCCTTTCATATTCTCTTGCAGTTCCCTTAAACTATCTTCATATTTTTTAGTCTTTTTTCATGCATGTACTCTACCTGAGTATGTCTTTCTACCTTGTCTTCCAGCTCACTTATTCGATGTTCTGCTTTTTCTAGCCTCTTATAATTCCTTCTAGTGTGTTTTTTATTTCAGATATTATATTCTTGTCTGGATGCTCTAACTTTGCCCTTTATTCCATTTGTGTGGGCTCTCTTCTTGTACTGGGGCTTTACCTGTTAGTAGCTCCTTTGGTGGTCAGTTCTTCCATCTACTGGGTTTACTGGTATTCACAACCCCCAACTTGTCTTCTATGCTGTTGTACAGGTGTTGGTTAACAAAGCAGTATTACCAGACAACAAAATCTATGCTAGCAAAAAAAAAGAAAAACCCTTACACATCAGCAGTCTCAACCGCAATTGAACTAAGATTAATAAAGTTGGAGGGAGATTGCAGATGTTTTATGATATGACAAAGGAAATGAGATGACTAAATGGGGGAAAATGTTGGTGTGTTGTAAGAGGGAGGAGAATTGATCAAAGTTGGGACAAAACCAAGGCAATGACAGGGAGAGAGTAGAGTAAAATTTACAACATAAGTAAAACACAAAAGGGTGATGGGAACAATGGGGTAAGAAGAGGGAAGAGTATACTATGAGGTTTGAAGTAAAACTGAAAAGATACTGGGCCAAAGGGAGTAAAATTGCAGTAAAACCATAGCAAGGTCAATAGTAATGACAGTTGAATGAAGTTTAATAAAGGTGGAATAGGAATAAGAATATTGTAGAAAAATGAAAAGTGAATATGAGATGTCTGCATTAAGGAAAAATGATTTTGAAAGGATGGGTGAAGCAAGCTAATAAGAGTAAGGAGTAAAGCCCAGGCTGAGAGAGGGTCAAAAAGAAAGAAAAAAAACAGGGAGAAAACAATGAAATAAAATTCCTTACTGAACTGATTAGGGACAAGGTGAAGGCAAAATGGAGTAAGACAGTAGGAGAGTATTCTATGGGATTTAAAGTACAAAGAATTAGTGAACAAATAGGGGATCCTTTGGAGAAGTACAGAAATAACTGTGATATTTCACTCAACTAGCCACTGTTGATGATAGGTGAACAAGAAATAAGACTCTTATTAGAAGGAAAAAAGAATGTGAGCTGAGTTCAGAAAGAAGAGTGCTGACTTCCAGCCAAGATGGAGGCGTAGGTAGACATACTGTGCCTCCTTGGCACAACCAAAAGAGGAAAAACAACAATTTAAAAAACAAAAACAGCCAGATCTGACAGAAAATCGAACTGAGTGGAAGTCTGACAACCAAGGAGTTAAAGAAGACACTTCATCCAGACTGGTAAGTGGGGTGGAGCTGGGCAGAGAGCAGGCGGCAAGATTTCGGTTCTGTGGAGTGGTACTGGCAATGCTTCAGCTGCCCAGAGAGACACACAGTGGGTGCGACTGGCCAAAATGTGGCCAGTGCACTCAGCAAAACCCGCGGCAAGTTGACCCGAACCCAGCAGGGCCAAGACTGGTGGACCTGGCAGTCCCTCATTCGCACGCAGATAAACTGGGAGAAAAAGCTGGGGAGTGGAGCAGACCACACTACCCACCATCATGGGGAAATAAAACCTCAAACCACCAATTGCAAATACCTGTGGCGACTGCGGGAGGAGCTCCCAACCTCACAGGAGCGTTCACTGGAGAGACCCACAGGGACTTGGAACTATTCAAGCCTGCCCATCCATCCCAGAGCCTGCAAAGAAGGGTCCAACTTGCTTGTGGGTAGCGAGGGAATTGCGGAGAGTGGAGCAAGCGCCATTGTTCTTTCAGGCCCTGCCCCCAGAGGTAGCGTCACTACACAACCACGTGGGTTATCACGCCCTGGTGAACACCTAAGGCTCCACCTCTTAAAGTAACAGGCATGACAAGAAAAAAAAATGGCCCATATAAAAGAACAGATCAAAGTTCCAGAAAAAATACAACTAAGTGATGAAGAGATAGCCAACCTATCAGATGCACAGTTCAAAACACTGGTAATCAGGATACTCACAAAACTGGAAGAAAGTTGGTCACAGTTAGTTGAACAAATGAAGAATATGCTAAAGGAAATGAGAGGAAATGTGCAGGGAACCAATAGGGATGAGAAGGAAACTGAGACTCAAATCAACGGAGTGAATCAGCAGAAAGAAAAAAACATCCAACCAGAAAAGAATGAAGAAATAAGAATTCAAAAAGATGAGGAGAGGCTTAGGAACCTCCAGGACATCTTTAAATGTCTCAACATCTGAGTCATAGGGGTGCCAGAAGGAGAAGAGGAAGACCAAGGAATTGAACATTTATTTGAACAAATAATGAAGGAGAACTTCCCCAAGCTGGTGAAGGAAACAGACTTCCAGGAAGTCCAGGAAGTTCAGAGAATCCCAAAGAACTTGAACCCAAAGAGGAACATATCAAGGCACATCATAATGACATTACCCAAGATTAAAAATAAGGAGAGAATCTTAGAAGAAGCAAGAGAAAAGGAGACAGTTACCTACAAAGGAGTTCCCATAAGACTGTCAGCTGACTTCTCAAAAGAGACCTTTCAGGCAAGAAGGGGTTGGAAAGAAGTTTATCAAGTCATGAAAGGCAAGAACCTACATCCAAGATTACTCTATCCAGCAAAACTTTCATTTAGAATGGAAGGGCAGATAAAGTGCTTCTCAGATAAGGTCAAGTTCAAGGAGTTCATCATCACCCAGCCTTTATTATATGAAATGTTAAAGGGATTTATATAACGTATGGAGGGATATCAACCGAGGAGTGGGAGGGGGAGAAGGAAGAGAAAGTACAGAGAATAAGTAGCATAAGTGGTAGGTAGAAAACAGACAGGGGAGATTAAGAATAGTGTAGGAAATGTAGAAGACAAAAAACTTTTGTATATGACCCGTGGACAAAAACTAAAGGGTGGGAAACGGCGGGGGTGGGCAGAGGGGAATAAAGGGGGGAAATGGGACAACTGTAAAAAAAAAACAATGTGAGATGGAAAAAAAAGAATTGCATTCTGAAAAAAAAGGAAGAAGAGTGCTTATGTGAGGTTAGATGGAGGAGAAATAGTGAGAGTAAGGGATAGAAACTTGGCATAGTATGAGAGAATATAAAGTTAATCACAACCATAATAAAGCTCATGAAGTTGGTGAAATGAATTAAGACCAGGGAAGAGTGCTGTGTGGGATTTGAAATAACCGTAGTATGATAAACAATATGTACTCTGAATAAAAAGAGTAACAAGTAAAAAACCAAGAGTAATGTGTTATTTGGAATATGAAAGGTGAAAACAATGTAATATGAAGTTGATGAGAAAAAATCAAATCAAACAATAAAAACAAACAAAGCAGAAAACCTAGAGAAGGAAAAAGATGGCAGTGAGCTAGGTGGGAGCAAGCGGAGCCCAGGTCTCCCTGTGCCCAGATGGACCACCTAGCTGATCTTCTGAGGAACAGAGTGAACAGCCAAAGGAATCCCAGCTGATATGAAGTTTGGAGGCCAAAAATTGTAGAGGACACCGAAAAACAGACAGTGAAGAGATTGTGCTGGGACCGTAAGGTCCCTGGGATCTGCACAAGGACCTAGGCTGCTGTGGCCCCTGCCACAGGATACCAGGAGGAGAGTTAGATCTCCAGGTCCCTCCCCTACCAGGGCAGGGAGGGCAGCCCAGCACCAGGAGGGCCCTAGATGATGGAAGTCGCTGGGGGGAATAGAATTGAAATGGGAGACACACAGGCATGGCTTACACCCACTGGGACTGTGGCCACTGACACCAAAGAAACTGGGATTCCGGGCAACACCTGGGGAAGGGAGAAGAGTGGGGCCATGTTGGACCCTGACCTGGGTAATCTCCAGACTGGTTAGAAAGTTGGGCTGTGTGAAAAGCCATGTGCTTCTTAAGAATGGCGGGCAGCTCCTTTGTAAGGAACTCATGAGCAGCGGCTGGCTCGCCCCAAGGGTGATTTGAGCTGCGCACCCAGAGATTGAATGGCTGATTGGAGCCAGGCAGTTCACAGAGGACCTGGGCCCGAGGCTGGACAATGTAAGTATTGCAGCCCAGACCTGGTCCCCATCCTCTTGAAACCATAGGAAGGGAGAAGAGTGAAGCCCAGACTCCCTCTTTTTGAGGCGTCCAGGAAGACCAGCAGAACTCGCTCAACTGGTTTAAAGTCAGCAGGAGGCTCATTTTTTTTCTTTCCTCTCTCTTCTCTCCTTTTCTTTCTTCCCTCAGTGAGACAATAAGACATGGAGGTATGAAAGGTCCAGAGACAGATCCAAAGGGGGAGTACAAGGCTAACCCCCAAAATTGAGAAACTGAGACAAATGTCACTTTGCTATCCCATAGAACTGGCATTTTATTGTTTATGTGTATTATTATTATTTAATTATTTTTATTACTTTAATTTTATTAGTATTTTTTAATTTCTCTTCCTTATGTTTAGTTTTCTTCATTTTATTTTTCTGTTTAATTGCATTGTTTGACTGGTTTTCCTTATTCTCTCTTTATTGTATTTTAATTTTCTTCCTATCACTTCACTCATGTACCAATAACACACTACTCTTGATTGGGTACTTTCTTATCTGGTTATCCAAATCATATATTTCTTGTCATATTATTGCTGTACCAGTACTATTGTAAATAACTGTTGTTCCATTCAATTGTACATACTACAAAGAAACCGTCCTTGGTCTTAGCCCACTTCACTTTATTCCTGAACATTATTATCGTTGTGGTTAACTTTATTCTCTCTCACACTACACCAACTTTCTATCCTTTATTCTCACTATATCTCATCATCTAACCTTACACAAGTGCTCTGTTTTCTGGATTCAGCTCACAATCCTCCTCCAGCTTAATAAGAGTCTTAGCTCTCTTTTTCCTTTTATAAAAAGTGGCCAGTTGGGTGAAATATCACAGTTAATGCTATACTTATCCAAAGAATCTCCTATCTCTTTTCTACTTGCTGGTACTTTAAATCCCATAAAATACCTCCAGCTCTCTTAATCCATTTTCCCTACCCTCTCCCACTGATCACACACAAGAAAAGTGGGAGCCACGAACATCAGTTTCTATCCTTTTATTTTCAGTCTCTGCGTGTTTTGATCTGAAGTGAGTCTCTTATAGACAGCATATGTAAGGATCATGTTTTGTTATTCATTCAGCCACCATACATCTTTTGAATGGAACATATCCATTTGCATTTAAAATAATTGTTGATAGATATATGTGTATTACCACTTTATTATTCACATTTTTTATCTTTTCTTTTTCTTCTTAAAACAGACCCTTTAACATTTCTTGTAATACCGGTTTGGTGGTGATGATCTCCTTTAGATTTTCCTTGTCTGGGAAGCTCTTTATCTGTCCTTCAATTCTAAATGATACTTTTGCTGGGTAATTTTGGTTGTACATCCTTGCTTTTCATCACTTTGAATATTTCATGCTAATCCCTTCTAGCCTAAAAAATTTATCTTAAAAAATCAGCTGACAATTTTATGGGAACTCCCTTGTAGATAAATAACTGCTTTTCTCTTGCTGCTTTTAAGATACTCTCTTTATCTCTAACCTTTGGCGTTTTAATTATGATGTGTCTTGGAGTGCACGTCATTGCACTCTTTTTTTTTTTTTTAGCCTCTTTGTGCTTCCTGGACTTGTATGTTTATTTCCTTCACCAGACTGGGGAAGTTTTCTGTCATTTTTTAAAATATATTTTCAATTCCTTGCTCTTCCTCTTCTCCTTCCAGCACCCCCATGATGCAAATGTTGGTATGCTTGAAGTTGTCTCAAAGTCTCCTTAAACTATTTTCATTTTTTGGATTTTTTTGTTGTTGTTGTTATTCTGATTGGGTGTTTCTGCTTCTGTATCTTCCCAGTAACTGATCTGATTCTCAGCTTTATCTACTCTTCTGTTGCTTCCTTGTAATGTATCCTTCATTTCAGTTAATGTATTCTTTATCTCTGACTGGGTTTTTTAATATGTTTTCTATCTCTTTGATTAAGTTCTAAGTTCATCTATTCTTCCCCTAAGTGCATTGAACATCCTTATAACCAGTGTTTTAAACTCTGCATGTGGTAGATTGCTTGTCTCCATTTTATTTAGGTCTTTTTCTAGAGTTTTGTTCTGTTCTTTCAGTTCGGACATGTTTCTTTGTCTCCTCATTTTGTCAGCCTCCCTGTGTTTGTTTCTGTGTATTAGGTAGAGCTGCTACATCTCCCAGTCTTGGTAGGGTGGCCTTATATAGTAGGGTCCTGTGAAGTCCAATGGCTCAGCCTCCCTAGGCACCTGAGCTGAGTGCTCCTGATGCATCCTCCCTTCATCCAACCCTGTTTGGATTACTGTAGCTGAGCCTTGATTGTTGTTACATCAATGGGAGGGATTTACCCCCAGTTCAATATGCTTCAAGGACTAACCGTGACTATTGTGGCAGGGCTGATGTGCAAGGGATGACCCCACAAAGAAGTACTCACTTCAGTGGGGCTTGGGTACCCAATGAGTCCACCCCTTGAGGTGTTGCTCTGGAGGTGGTTAGGAGGTGCCCTGGTATGGTCTGAAGCTGTCCATCAAGCACACTGGCTCTGGGGCCTACCAGGAGGTGCAGCCAAAGATCAGCCACTGCCTGTGCCCTACCCAGGGCCACCTGGAATGCGCTACAAAGTGATCTACAGAAGGTAAGCTGCTACTTATGTTGGGCTTGGCTGTACTCAGAAGAGGCCAAGCTGAGAACTAAGGCTGGCTGTCACTAGCGTGGGGCTTGGGGCCACTCAGCAAGAGGTATGGGAAATGCTGAGGCAAGGTGCTGCTAGTTTGAGATTTGTGTACCTTTGAGAGATTTTGAGAAAGCCTACAGCATGAGATAAGACAGGTCATTTGTATGGAAGAGCCGCTGGAAATGGCTTAGGTGAGCTCAAAAGTTGGGTGGGGTGGAGGTCTCAGGGAATCACTAGGGTGGTGTGAACCGTGTTAACTGGGTTGATAGAGTCTCATATATGGTGCTTGCCTGCTGGCTGTGTTGAGGGAGGGCTCAGCAAAGAAATAATGGTCTCTGCCATCATTTCTGTCTGGAATACAGCTGTCCCCCCAGCTCTTTCTCTGACACCAGACAGTTTAGTTCCTCCCTGTTTGTCCCTGGTACCTTTCGAGCTGCTGCCCTAGCACTGCAGCTCAGAGCAAGTGAATCTGAGTAAATCTGTTCATGGGCTCTTTAAGAGGAATGCCTCAGACTCTAAAAGCACTCCATCTTACTCATATATAATCCCCACTGGTTTTCACAGCCAGAAGTAATGGGGACTTCTCTCCAGCAGTGAAACCCTGGACTTGTGGGCCTGGTGTGAGGCTTGGGACCCTTTCATCCTCAGGGGCAACTTCTACAGCACAGGTATCTCTCCTAATTTTTAAACACCAGCCATTCAACATCTCTGCCCCTCCTAGCAGTCTCGACCTGGGCTGCTTCTCTATATTCTTAGTTATAGGACTTCTGTTCAGCTAGATTTGAGGTGGTTTTCAATGATAGTTTTTCTGTAGTTTAGTTGTAATTTAGACGGGGTTGTGGGAAAAGGTGAGTACCATATTTACCTACTCCACCACCCAGATGGAAAACTAAACATTCGTATTTACTCTTTACTAAAGTTTAACATTCTTAAAGCTTACTAAATCTTTTTTAGGTGCCTTTTTAAATTTTTATTTTTAATTACTATTTGTTTTCAATGTTATTTTATAATAGCTTTAGGTATACAGCACAGTGGTTAGATAATCATGTACTTATAAAGTGATCACCCCAATATTTTAAGTACCCACCTGGTACTGTAAATAATTATTATAATATTGTTGACAATATTTCCTACACCTTACTATACATCCCCATGAATTCTACTAAATCTTAAAAGTCAAACAGATAACATAAATAAAAGTACTCTATAGATCTTTGGTTTTCCTCAATTTTATAACATAAGGTAAAATGGAAATTTAAAAAATATTCTATGTTATTATTATATATTATATAGACTGCTACGTATTTCATAGGCAACTGATATGAAAAATGTATGCTTTTCAAAAAAGAATAGGAACTCATTTATGTTTTCTCAGATAAACCAAATTTGTAGCATAGTAACTCTTCCCCTTATTTTAAGACATAAATCCAAATAGCTATTAGAGTAAATCAAAGAAGATGAAGTGTTTTAGTAAAAGAAATGTTTAATAATAAAAATCCCTCCTACCTAAACTCTTGGTTTTTACTGCTTATTTGGAAAAAAAAAATGACACATTTTTCTTCCTGTGCTTTCCTCATACATTAACAGTAAAATCAGCTTTTTATTCTCATGAACAGAAGTGCCAGCTGCAAATGTGCTCAGTACAAATTGCTTTTAGAAACATCAAATAATCACATTCATTTTAACACTGTGAATAAAAGGTTGAATGCCTAGTAGGTTCACCCAGCTAACAAGCTATTATAACACTACTTACTGCCAGCAATATTTAATTACTACTCATATATAATATACATACTTACAGTTCCAGGATCTTGAGAAAGACTACAACCCTTAAAAAGATTGTGTTTATGCAAATTTTCCATAATAAATAACTTGATTACTTTGTGTTTCTGTACAGCTGAAACACAAAGGTGAGGCTACAGTTGTCTTGATTAAGGTAGTACGGTCCTGCAAAAGGCTTACCTGGAATAAACATGTTACATGATTAGTATCAGGATGAGAGAAACTTCACCTTTTTGATTTAAAGTCTGCCACTTTAATCCTGTCTATAACTGAAATGCCTGTGATAAAGATGACTATGATAAAAATATCAAATTGTGTCATTAATAACTATTATACTTCAGGGCCTCCAAAATAAGAGAGAAATTTCATTATCTTTGGAAATAGGCTTTGTCCTGACTGCTAATCGTGTGGAGTGACAATAACCAACAGAACCAAAAGGCAAGTGGGCAGTGGTAAACACCAACATTCAGGTTCCAAAGGGTCCTCAACATTAAGAAACACATTTGGAGAGAGCTATTATGCATGCCAGTTAGAAAAGCTGGAAGTGCCTGAACTCTGGGAAGCTGTTCACTGAAAATAAATTTCGAGTTCTCTGTTTTTCAATTCAGTTCTTTTAACATTTAATTTTTGTTTTGTTTTGTTTTACAAAGAAAAGAGCAGTTGATGGAAGGGCACAGACTGACGTTTTTTATTATAGTAACAATCAAATCTGTGCAGAAATAGACAATATAAAGACTCTCTAAGTGGCCTGCAGCAATGGTGTAGGGGATGCTGTGATGTTTCTTCTTGGAAATTGCCCTCCACAGAAAGGATCTGCTTTACCTAAAATTATGCCCCTTCCCTGGGGGCAGCCAACATCTTATGACTAGCCCTTTCTCTCAATTAGAACAACTCTGATGGGCTATCCCTGCTCCAGAACTTTTCCCCAAAATCAGATGGGGCCTCTGTTGGAACTGTATCATGGTTCAACTCCTTTGCTCAATACTGCTTCTCTCATTTTCTTGCATGTGGTATTGTTGAGAGCACACTCCAGTTAACCTTCTGCAAGCAAATTTTTGCCTCAGAGACTTTTCCCCATTGAACTCAACCTAAGACATAGGGAAAGTTCTTTGGTAGGATTAAAAATAACCATCTTTATGTCATTGTAAATGATTGCTTTATTAATTTGATTTGAGTGAATGGACTGGCTGCATGAAGTAAAATTCATGCGGTATATTCAGCCAACAAAGAGGCAGATTTTGTGAAAGATCTTAACTGTCATCCCTGATATCAACTTCAAAATGTCAGGAATTTTCTCCAAAACATCCATTTTTGACACTGTTTCCTAGCACTGCTTTCACAGAAGCTCTCCTGTGATTTATGCTTGTGACAACTCCCCCATTAGACGAGGACTGTCTCAATTGGAAATTATTCACCTTTGTATTTCACCACCTCTTGAGCAGAACACAATCATTAATAGATACTCATTGAATTCCAATTTTGATCAGTACAGGATTTATTAGCACTTATGAGATCCTGAGCACTAATTGTTGGAAAAAAATGAGTCACAATTACTTCCCTCAAGGAAGTATTTTGGGGCTTACAATATACTTTTATATTTTGGGGTTTATTACATACTTAAACGACTAGAGACCATCTGAAGGTGGACAATAGTTTGAATATTCACATTTATTTTTGATATTCCTGACACTCCACTAAAATAAGTAAAGAAATACAAAAATCCTAAAACCACAGGATGAAGAAAACTTGAAAGAATATCATCAGCAAATAGAATTTCAGCAAAATGTTGGAAATGTGTAATTGCCTGAATAGCCTAGAAAACACTAAAGCCTAAGCTTGCCAGGCAGAAAGCCAAGGAAGAAGTCAATTTTTCACACAAAATACCAGAAAGCCTCAGGAATTACAGATACCAGGAGGATGGAGTGGAGGTAGAAAAAAATACACATAGTTGAAAGTTTATATATGATGTGGACACCATCCTGCAGTGTCCTCAGCATTATGGTTGAGACACAAGACATGAGACATGAGACAAATTCACATGGACTACCAAGTCCTATGGAGGAAAAGGGAAGGCATGGCCACTCTCTGAGTGAGAGAGAGCCAGCCTGTAACCCCTTCCTGGATAGGCTTTTATTGTTTTTCTGGACACATTACATTGAGGGTGGTTTTCATTTATACGCACAGGTCCTCATCGACTATGCATAGGATCACTGTGGGTGATTATCTTTTACAGATAACAAAGGAGAGGATGTTGCTAATTACATCAAGAAAGGAGGATATTTGCAAATGTAAGGGAGAAAGTGGTTGAACTGGTTACACTCATCCTTGGAAGGTTTAGCATGGATTTTAGGAAGCTGCAGTAAGCCCTTGCTGCCTCAATTCAGGGTGAGGGATTTTAGCAAAAAGCAAGTACAATGCAGGCCTGATTCCCCACAGGAGAACCTTTCCACGGGCATGGGTTCTGTGTCGCTCTCCACTGGTCCCTCCGAGTAGGAGCTGGGCCCAAGCCACGCAGAGCAGTCTCTCAAATATGTAGGGAGCTGTTAAAATGCAATTCCTCCTAACTGAAGTGCCAGAAATTGCCGTCTCCCCAGTACAAAAATAGGAAGAAAGCTTACTCTGGAGAAGACGAACAGAGAGGCTGTGGATTCAAGGACACGGGACATAGCCAACGAAGGTTGAGTTGCCTTACTGAAAACCAGAAGGTAAGTCCACAAACTGAATGTTGAGACCACCTAGCCCTACTTATCGCAAAGAAAACTGGCCACTAGACATATCATTTTGCAAAAAGTTAAAGAATTCCTTTCTGGGAAAAGGAGATGTCTACATACAATGACATTTGGACTGTTGCTAATGAAATTCCTAGGTCCTGACCAATCATACAGAAGTGAAATCCATCAATCTACAAATCCAACTCACATGCACAAAGCTTCGATTAAGTGTTTTGGCTTCTCGCTCAAATATGTTAGAACACCAAGGGCTACCATACATTTGAGGAAATCCTCTAACATGAGTGACAGAGACCAAAAAAAGCCACAGAGAAAACTTAGGAAACTAAGAAACAAAGCAAAACAGATCTTTAGAATGATGAGAGGTATTACTCTAAGAAGCAAGAATAAATTTCATTAAACACAACCATTTAGAGAATAAAAGTTCAAAAAATGTAATACATCTGTATTAGTATGGGATCAGCATATAAAAACTGACAGAAAGCTGAAAATGAAGTTGAGAGACTCTCCCCAGAAGTAGAACAAAAAACCAAAGAGATGGAAAGTAGGAAAGAAAAGAGAAGTACAGATGGAAAGATACTAAAAGCTACTCAGAAGAAAACTGCAGATCACATACAAATGATCAGGACTCAAAAAGAATCAGACTTCTCAACAACAACAGGAGTTAGAAGACAGTGGACAAATGCCTTCAAAATATTAAGAGTATCTTTATACTTCCAGTGGAGATTTGGAATGTGTTAGTAGTAAACAAGTGGAAAAAGTGAGGCAATTATTAATTCCAGAAAAGATAGAAAGTTGTACAAGATAGGCAATGTAATTATAGTGTACTATTTGGCTAAGTTGTGAATAATAGTTACTTAGAATGTAAACACTATATACTACTTTAACAAAAATTATGACAGAAATATATTGGGAAAATAAGGAAGAAAAGTGTGTGTTCATTTAGATGGCAAGCAAAGTAAAAGAGTTATAATTTCATTTAGTAAGACAATAATTAATACATCAAGAAGCAGCAGTGAAAGAATGTTATTTAGGACAAAAAGGCAAATATCAGAAGAAATTAAAGTGATTGCCCAGAAGAATAGAAATGAGGATTGGAGTGAGTGGAACAAGAGCTATTTTTTCTTGTAATTTTACTTTTAAACTGTGCATGTGTTTTCTTGCAACATTAAAAAATATGTTCTAAAGAATGAACTGTGATATAAAGTGGAATACAGGTGTTTTCCATCTGATTTGTGAAATAATTCTATTTTGAAAAACCATTTGCAGAAGGTGGGGCTTGATGAAAGGAAAATGGAATTTGGATGGGCATAAGTAGAGATATTCAGGGTATGATCACGTGGCTTTGCATCTGACAAATTATAAAGAGAAGCAGAGAGTAGACAGGCCAGTTGCCAGGAGTCAAGGAAGTAAGCTATGAAACACTGGGAAAATCCTGCTCACATAAGGGTGTGTCAGGTGATAATAGGCCTTGGCATCAAAGTAGAGGAATTTGAACCTGTTTGAGTAAGAAAAAAGGGAGTTGTAGCTTGTCGAGCAATGAAATGATATAGTAACAGCAATGTTTTAGGAAATTTAATCTGAAAATTGCATGCAAAATAGTGGATATGGAAGGAATTTTTTTTAGTCTTTTTCATCATTGTGTCCCCAACACCACCCTGTCTTAGTGCCCGACTCACAGGAGCTCAACCATACTTACTGAATGATCAAGTTGGGGGGAGGCTGAGAGCTATAGCAGTAAGGCAGGCATGAAGCAGTAAACCCTCGGAGTAGGAAGGGGTAATGGAAATGGAAAGAAACATGTTTCTTATACACATTTGAAAAAGAGAAATGCTGTAATGTCCTATTCTAAATGCTCGTTTAAAAAAATTTCATTTCATATTAAACATAAAACTAATTTCTTAGAGTAATAATGTTATAAACAATATTTATGTTTTTAGAACCCCCTGCAACTACATTGAAAATACAGTCTAATTTAACTACATCTATTATACATAGGTAACATGTTATAGGATCATTTCCAGGAGATAAATTTCAAGTTCTAAGTTGTGGATTATTATTCCAGTTATCCATTGCTATGTTACACATTTTCAAAATCGAGTACCTTAAACCAATAATCATTTTATTGTATCGTATGATTTTATGCGTCAGGAATTGAGAAGCCTCAGCTGGGTAATTCTTCTGTTCCAAAGCAGTCAATTCATATTACTCTGGTATTCAGCTAGTGGGCGTGCTGGTCTGGACAGTTCCTGGTGGCTTCCCTCGCAGTTCTGGTGCCTGTGTGGGGACGGCTGGAAGGCTAGGATCAGCTGCGACTATTAACTGTAGGGTCTACACATATGTGGCCGCTCCAGCATGGTGTTCTCAGGGTAGTTGGTCTTCTTATATGGCAGTTTGGAGCTCCCTGGAAGAGTGTGCCAAGAGACCTAAGTCAAAGCTACAAGATTTCTCCTCACCTAGTCTTGGATAGCATGCAGTGGCATGTTCTGCCACATTACACTGTTTACAAGTAAAGGACAGCCTTCAAGGAGAGAGGTAACACAACTATGTAAATCAGGAATGCATGGCCTATTGGAGGACAATCTTTGGTGGCTAACTTCCACAGTGGAGAATTAATGTCCTAAGCTGCATAGATAGATGCAAGTACCACTCACATTTTAACAAGAAAAAGTTATGTTAATGAATCTCAAACTGTACTCTTAAGGAAACCTACTGTTTCACTGCTAAAGTTGAATGATTGTGGTCTTTTCTATATTTGGAAGAAAAACTAGGATTAACTAATTGGATTTTTTAATCAATTTTCTGTTTCTCTATAAAAATATTTCCTAAATCCTATTGCCTGATACCACGATTCCTCACTAATGAGACAGGCCACCTTTAGAACTGTTTGGTTTTTCACACAGCGCTTTTCTCTGTTCTGGTCTGTGCAGAGTCAGGCTCTTTGTGCTCCCTTGCCTAGAGGAGGTAGGCATGTCAAATCTGAAAGCAGAAGGTTCTTGCAGACATTTCTATTTTTGGATTTTGTTTTCATAAAGCGTGACCTTCCAGAATCTGTTGTACAGGAGGATAGAAGAGGCAGGAGTTGATAGGCAACCCAAATGCCTTGAGCAGCAAGAGTTCCTGGAGCTTCACTGTTTGTTCCTTTCATTCACCACCTTCTTTCTCTCCCCACATCCATGAAATCGCCTGAGTTACCTCTTCTGAACCTCTATGCCACGGAGTAGAATTTGCAAATCACTGCTCTAGATCAATCGTTCCTCAGGTCTTTCAAGTGGAGAGCAAATGGGAATGGTGGGTGAAAGTTGAGGAACTGCAGATACAGACTACCATATTTCTCTTTTGCATGTATAGGGGATGAAGGAAGTAGTGGTTACAGGTGATTGAAACTCTTTTAGCCTGGGAGTATGAAAGAAGGGTGATTCTGTTACAGGGCGATCTGGCAAGATTGCTGGGGAGCAGGGAGGGAATCCTAAAGTGGCACAGGAGAGACTGCCTTCCCTGGAAAAGGGAGGGGTTGGGAAGTGCTGGAGTTGGTGGGACCAGAACTGCAGCTGGTACAAGATAGATTTCCATACCCCTGGGTAAATGATAAACCAGCAAATGGCTCCCACCCCAGGCAGAGATGCTGGTCGCAGCTAGAAACCCTCCTACCCGCTTCTGGAACAAGGCAGCAAAGGAACTGGCAAACCTGCCAATCTAGCCAGGACTGGCTAGGAAAGCAGGGTGCTCCCAGAGTACATAGAATATTGGGCCTGAAGATTTAAACGGAGGGCAGTCAGAGTCTTGATCCTTCTTCTCTTCTGCCCCCCTTCCCCCCACTTGCTACCCCTTCGGGAACTGCCTCACAGCGGCTGAGTCCCGTGCACTGGGCCCCACACTGGGCATGCCCGGTGGCAGCCTGTGGGATGCTGTGGCCCCACACCGCATTGGTTCCGGACTGCGCCTTGTCTCTCCTCCACGGTCAGAACATGAGTGGGTGGTCTGGACCACCTGCAAGCCCCGGGCTGGGGTGGGACAGGGGATGGAGGAGGGTGAGCAGTCTCCAGCACAGGGCCCTATGGATGGAGCCCCACTGAATGACCGACTGCAGTGGTCTGGCAGCAGCTCTAGGCCCTAGGAGAGGGAAGCAGCTTCAGTGAGGCAATGGCAGCACTGGCCCCACAAGCACACACTCCAGGAAGGGAGCCCAAAGCCAGAGTCTCATTCTCATAACCGCTTTTGGGCCCCAGAGGAACAGATAATGTAACAGGGTGCAGCCAAGAGGTGGGCCCAAATAGGGATTTGTAATGGGATCCAGACCTAAGGTGTCCAGGAAATATTAGAAATGTATATATAGGACATCCTCACCCCCACAAGTCTGACCTGGGCAGGGGTGGGGGTGGAGTGGGGGAGTGGGACTCCTGGAGCAGGACCATTGAGAGCTGTTTGGTATGGCAGCAGCTTTGCAGCTAGCCTCTGGCATGGTCATTTAACAGATCTATAACCTTTAACTGGTTTTATAGATTTGCTAAATAGCTGTGGCCATGCTTTGAGCCAGGGGGATAGAAGTGACCGGCATTCAAGATATAACTGGGAGGGGAGGAACACATGGCTTTTGGCGAGAGGGGATAACCCCGCTGCTTTGGGGCTCCCTTTGCCATGCAGCTTAGGAAACTGGGAAGCAAGATGTAGCAGTGATGCAGAGCTCTCTCTTAGCAGTTCAGAAAAATGCAGGAGAGACGCTGCAGGGAGGAAAGACAGGACCACGAGGCTTTGGAGGAGTGGGGACCCCTTGGCCTGGGAGAGAGAGAGGACCACATGGCTTTGGGTGGCTCCCTTTGCCATGCAGCCTAGGAAACAGGAGAGACTTTGTCTGGAAGACAAGGGGTAAAAGGACTCTTGCTGGCGGGCCATGAGGAGGTGCCACATGGTTTTGGATTAACTGGAGATCATGGTGGCAACACAGTGGATGGTGTCGGAATCGAGGGTCTGCCTGAGCCATGAACTTCTACTTCTTTTCCTGAGATACGCTACCCTAGACTGGGCATGGGGAGAAGGAAGGACTGTGTGCATTTGTGGGTATTCTAAAGAACTTTAGTATTTTAAAGAAGACATTAAGTCATTACTCCAAGCCTGTATAACTTGATAATAAACAATTCCTTTCCTTTTCACCAGTCTCTGGCATTGAGAGACATCTTTCCTTTGGTGGTGAGCAAAATGAACCTAGAACGCAGTGCGGGGGACCCCAGGAACACAAAGTGGGGTCCTTCCAGTAACAGCATATCGTTGGGTGCCCCGACCCTGTTCTGTAACAATAAGAATGGAGTGGGGTTTCTGGACACTGTTTCTGGTTCTGGGGATGGTGGAAAAGAGGATTCTGGAACCAAGGGGTTCCCTGTTCCCCCAAATTGGGCAACATTTTAATAAAGACCTTTTTCCTTCCCCATCGATCTTTGTGTTAATGCTTGTGTTTGATGGCAGGCAGCTCAATCCCACTCTGGTAACAATTCTGCAGCAAAACTAGAAAGTTGAGTAGATGAATTAAGTATTGGCAGGGAATAGAGAATAATTAATTTCATCTCTGAATCCTAAATTTCAGGTTGTCAATATAAAAAACATCCAAACCTGTAGAGAATTTTTATCAGTTTATTTGAGCCAAACTGATCACATATGCTGGGGAGCAAGATCCCGAATGCTCCAGAGAATAACAGTTTTGCAGTTTCTTTTATGAATTTGAAATTGAGGAGGAGATGTAAATAAGATTTGAAAAGCAAGGTGCGGACTGGATTGCTTGACAGTTAACAAGATTATGTGCTGTTTTGAGGGTTAATTTCTAGGGGCATTACTTCTGGTATTTCAAAGGTATTAACCTAGATGCACAGGACAATGGACAGGACTTGTTTAAAATTTTTCATTAAAGAAATCATAGGCCTGGGGCATGACTACCTATCATGATCAGTTAGAAACTTATGATCAGATCACCTTGTGATATTACTTGCTGTAGAACTCCTTTTTTTCTGTCTACAGGTAGAGCATCATAAACAAGGTGGCCTATAAGCAGCTGGAGAGGTGGAAATATCACATAGGTGAAAAGTTCTGAGTTGTAGATAAGGGATTCCAGGAATTGTTAAAGCAGTGAGTTCTGAGAGAAAAGAGCAGGGGGTCGAGGGTGGAGCCTTCATGAGCTCCTGCTGCCAAGGTTAAAAATTGGTGGCATACCTGCCACAACCTCTTCTTTGAGTGATTAGCACTTCCTTACTCACTGGAAACTTTGTTTTCTGAAACAAAGTTTATCAGAAACTGTTTAAAATTACATCAGTAGTAATAAAACATTTCATGGTTACCTGGAGGATCTAAGTCATAGAGAAGCAGACTTGATTGATTTTTTAAGCCAAGCACAGAGCTTTGGGACAGGGGTTACTGAAAACAACATCCCACATCTACCTTAACTTTGTATTTCTCAAGGAAACAGGAACAAGGGGCCACTTGTAGCCCAGACCTGATGTCACAGGTCTGCTTTGTTTGGAGTCTATTGCTAAAAAACAAAATTGAACTGAGTAAATTTGAAGCTCTAATTTGTTTTATTGAGAGATTTGTGTATCATGGAGCATCCTATTGAACAACTAGAAAGGGGATCTGAGTAGTTGTACAAAATGGAAGGATTTTATAAGAAGAACAGTGGGCAAGGGAACTATTATTAAAAGAAAAGAAAGGATTATTCTTAAACCAATACATCTTTTCTTTGGGGGAAGAGAGAGGGGAGGGTTTTTATGGTGTAGATTGTCTGCCTCTTCTTCCTATGAGGGTTGGAGAAGGCCTATGTGACAGTACCTTACTGGTCCTTGACCAGAAAACTTCATACTGGTTGATTAAGAATATGTTTCTGAAAGAGGTTAAAACTACAATTAAAGTAGGTATTAAACCTAGGTTTGGTATGCAGGGTTTTTAGCACCAATGATGCCATTTTGGGCCTCTGTTATCAAGGGCTCACTGATCTACGTGCATAGAAGTTGATACTGCAGCACAGGCTTTTAAGAAAATTAAAAAAAAAAAAAGAAGTTAAGTTTTTTTGTGAGATTAACCAGCAGGGAGACAAAAGGAAGAGCTCAACTGTATCTCCTCATCAAGAGTTCAGAGCAAGATTTAAGGGGTTGAAGGGAACAGGCTGGTTTGCAGAAATGCTGGCAAGGCAAATTTCAATTGAATAACTTTGGAACTTAACCATATATGGTAAGATATGGTAAGGGACTTCAGCATTGGAACTTCCTGGACAAAGGGCCCTTTGTTTCTGAAATGGGTCCTTTAGCTGTGTGTGTGTGGGGGGGGCGGGGGGCGGTGCGGCAGGGAGGGCAGGTGCAGTTGAAACTTTGGTTTCCAGTATTATAGGAGGTCAAAATTCTCTCCCCTACTTATGCTCAGCTGCATGTCTTGCAGTTTTGTTCTGTTGTCTCTGAAAAACAACTCAGTATCTTGTTAGGAATAGAATAGGCCCATTTTGAGCTGGTTCTCCAGTTACACCTGTGGTTTTTTTTTTCTTTAACACTATTAAAACGCAGCTTCATTTAAATTTTACCCGAACTCCACACTTCCCCCAAAGCCCTGAACAACTCATCTTTTTCTTTGTGAACCCTGAGGGTTAAGAAGGGATCCTCGTGGCTAACTTGGCAAAAAAAAAAAAAAAAAAAAAATAGCAGAGCCTAGCAGCCATTTCTACACAGGGACCCCCTCACACAAATTACACTTCGCAGAGAAGCCTCTTCACTAAGCGACCTGCCTCTGCACTGAACTGCTTGCCTGCACTGTGTTTCTGCCATGTAAGCCAGCCCTAATAAAGGAGGTCCTGGAGTACTATTTCAACCAATAGGATTGAGCCTTTCCCCATCTAATTGGAGTTGCATAGCTCTGACCAATCAGAGCAGCTCTGACCAATCAGAGCAGCTCTGTTCTGACCTATCAGGGACCAGGGTTGGGGACTTCTGTCTGTATAAGCTAGGACCCCTGTGGCTGCAGAAGTGTACTTTGTGGGGGCCCAGGGCCCAGGGCCCAGGGATGGGCACGGAAGACTGGAGCAGAAGGTAGAGTGCGGGAGAGTAGAGCAGGGTGGAGTAGACCGTCTCTGAGGAGAGCTTCCTAGCTGGAGGGCCTGGGCCATTTGGCCTGTGCTATATAGCACTGGGGCCAAAGTAGGTTTACCGTTTTATATGAAAGTTTATTCTTCCACTATTTCATATTAATGTATTATTTCCCACATGAACAACTAACTGTAAACCTACTTTTTCCCCACCCTGTGTATTGAAATGTTCCACAGCATTGCTGTTTTTACAGCCATATTGTATTACTTTTGAGCCGTAAGCACTAACTAAAGTTTCCTTCACCTCACCCCAAAATGGGGTCTCCTGTTGGCATTGAATTGGCACCAAGGACCATGAACCATCAGTCGACACTTTTGTTTCAGGAGATGCCCCACAAATCTTCTGGTGGGATCCTTCCCTCATCACAATAGATCAATAAACCTGAACCTGTGAACAATGGATTCATTTTTGGAGGTATTAGGATTGGGCAAGGGCAGAGGGCATTGAAGGTTTTCATAGTCCAGTCCTTCACCTTACAAACCAAAACTGGGAACCAGAGGAAAGGTTCCTAATTATCTTTGCAGTTTTCCTACCACAGCACTTAAGATACACTTTCATGAGAAGAGTCATTATGGTATTCTCCTACAAATAGGAGGCAAAAAACCGTGGAGTGGTTTTCCTTAGATATTTAACCCACAAATTTGTCTAAGACCTTTGAAACCCAGAAGAATGACTACACTCCAGGTTAGAGACTGATGAATTCCATTCGTTTATTCCTGAAGAGGGACCTCCCACTGATTAAGGGCCTTCTCCCACCTCGCCCTTCAGCAACCTTCATTCTTTAGAAGACATTTCCTTTTTTCCCGTCTCTCCAACCCACTCTCTCAGGAAACAGCAACCGCTTAAAGCAGAGGACACGTCCCTCCCTAGATTCAAATCTTCCCTTTTCTGGCAAAGAGCTCTAAAAAGGCGACTACGAATCAATTTTCTCTCCAGACTAATTAGAAAGCAAACATACCTTGTCGGAATACAGTATTATATTTAAACAAACGACAACGTAGTTTTTAAAAATCCACTGTTCTGTAAAGAAAGCTAAGTGCCTTTTTGCTTTGGCTGTGCGGGATTCTGCGGCCAGACGGCAGTGAGAGCAGCGGCGGCGTCCCGAAACTTTCGGGAGCGAGTATCCAGTGAAACTCCAACCTGCGATCTCCGAACGGAGAACAGGGACTAGGAGGCAGTGGCTCGGGCCAGTGCGAGCCCGGATTGGTCGCCCGGGGCACGCGGGCATCGGCGCCTGCGCAGTGCGCCCGCGCACCGCCCATCCCACCGCCCGGTCGCGGGCTTGTGGCCTGAGGAGTGGCTGGGAGGTACCTGGCGAGCCGGCAGGAAAGCAGGCAGGCAGCCGGGTGGGGAGACGCTGGGCGCCGCCTGCTTTCTCCGAGGAGCAAGGAGTGGGCCACTTTCCCGGCCTCCAGAATCTCCCCAGACCCCCGCAGTCTACGCAGGCTAGCGAGAGGGAAACCGGGGAACCTCCGCCGCTCCAGTCGGTGCCGCCGCCGCCGCCATGGCTGCCATGATGGAGCGGAAGTGAGCCTCAAGGCGACAGCTGCCGGCGCTTCGAGTCCATTCCCCCGGCCGCCCCCGCCAGAGAAAGCGCGACTCTGCGGACCGCTGATTCTCTTGCCCTCGCGACCCTAGACTCGCACCTCCGGCCTGCTTCCTCCAAGACTGAGCAGCGGGGAGTGGCTCCTGGCCTCCGGCCCCGGCGGCGAGGAAGATGGCGGACCCGGCGGAGTGCAACATTAAAGTGATGTGTCGCTTCAGACCTCTTAACGAGTCTGAAGTGAACCGCGGCGATAAGTACATCGCCAAGTTTCAGGGAGAAGACACGGTCGTGATTGCGGTGAGTTACCCCCGCATCCAGCCACCCCGTTCCTCTGCTTCAGGCCTTGCTGGCCTGGAGTCCAGAGAAGTGGCGGGGCGCAGAATGTAGAGGGAGCAGTGGCGTCCCGACTTTCTCTGGTGGAGATTGCGGAGTCAGATAACCCAGGATAGGGAGACTGCGCAGCTCCACGGGTGCGTCTGGATCGCCGCCACCCGGGTCTCCGGTGCCGGGAGACAGGAGTCTCCGTCTGGAACACTCCCCAACCTGGGGCGCTGGAGCGGCTGTCCGGGGAGCGAGTTTAGTGTATGTCTGCCTGTGTTTGTGTGTATGCAGTTACTGTTGCTGATGGCCGTTGGGGTTTTGGGTTATTCCCAACTTACCATATGTTAAAAATCTAAGATTAAAATTCAGCTAAGAACGTTGAGATGTGAGAGCAGTCTTACTGTATTTTTTTTAAGACTTTATTTATTTATTTTTAGAGAGCGGAGAAAGGGAAGCAGAAAGAGGGATAGAAACATCAATGTGTGGTTGCCTCTTGCGCGACCCCTACTGGGGACCTGGCCCGCAACCCAGGCTTGTGCCCTGACTGGAAGTCGACCGGGCAACCCATTGATTCACAGGCCCGCGCTCAATCCACTGAGCTACACCAGCCAGGGTAGTCCTACTGTATCTCAAATAGTAAAGACTTAGTTTTATAGAAAGGTAACTACATGATGAACCATATATTCCCCTTTGGGAGAAGGAAAAACTACCAAAAAAACTACAAATTTTCCTGTACTTCAAATGTCTGTCCACCCACCTTTTGTTAATTGAAAAAGACTAAGAACTATATAAAAATAAGTAGGAAGTTCTCTTTGAAAATTGGAGTGATCAGCCCGGCTGGTGTAGCTCAGTGGATTGAGCTCGGGCTGGGAACCAAAGAGTCCTCGTTCGATTCCCAGTCAGGGCACATGCCTGGGTTGCGGGCCAGGTCCCCAGTGAGGGCCATGTGAGAGGCAACCATACATTGCTTTCTACCTCTCTTTCTCTCTCCCTTCTCCTCTCTCTAAAAATAAATAAATAAATCTTTTTAAAAAAAGATAACAATAATTAAAAAAATAAATAAATAAAATAAAATTGGAGTCATCAGTTTTGTTTAATCTTAAAGCGAATGTGTCCACTTCAGATTGGGTCAAACAAGTGCCCAGAAAGACCCATAATCTCACTCTTACTGGGGTTTAGCAGGTAACAGTCTAAGTAAGAGTGTTAATTTTTTTGTGTGACTATCAGAGTATTACAAAAGGAGGATTTAAAAAAAGAAAAAAATTGACCTGTAAACTAGATTTCGTGTTAGTATTAGATTTCTACTTCTGTAATTAATGTTTTGTGGGTATCTACCTTTAAGAAAGTTGACTTTTATGATTCCAAGGATGGTGAGATACTGTTCCTTTGTAGTAAGTATAAAACATAACATAATCAAAGTTGGCTGAGTCATTGTCAGGGAGACCGAATGTAATGGGGTTTTTTGTTGTATTTTGGATTTTTTTGAGGTTTGATCTCTGGTATTAAGTTTCAAATACCACTCCCAGTTCAAGGAGATTAAAATGGATACTAAAATACTGCATACAGAACAATGTAACTAAAAATTAAATGAAATCTTTCTTGATAACACCATGCAACAGAACTTTTTTCTACGTTGTTATCGTGGTACAAATTAATGTTCATTTTTTCTGTTGGCATTCCATATTTAGCATTATTGTTTGGACAGTTCCATTTGGAAATAAGACAAAGGGGTCATAGGAATGGGACAGTGATAATTAAAAGTATTGACATATAAGACAGGACTAAAGTTCATTAGGGTTTATATGTGAAAGTTTCCAAAGTTTAGGTCTAGAGAATGAATGTTGGTCCATTGCACGTTAAGCTTTTGGCAAACAAGTCATTAGATTACAACTGTCAGCTACTTCTCTGTCAAACTTTGTTAACAGGTCCACAAGAAAAACTCTTGCTATTAATGACATAGCGAGGTCAAGAAGTGAAGCACAGACGTAGTCATCCTTTTTTTTGAAATGAGAGGTTTGTAATTTTATTAAAAAAACAAAAAAATAACCTATACAAAAAAAAGTTCCATGTCTGTGGGCAGCACAAAAGGCAGGGGGGACAACCTGGAGTCTGCGGCCACCCTGCCCGCGCCCGCCCAGCCCGCTAGGCCTCCTGCTGCTGGATGAAGGGGTTGGGGATGGCCTCCCTGCCGTCCTGCGGGCAGATGAGCACCACAGATGTGCCCCTGCACACCACCAGGCCCAGCTGGCGGGTGTCCTCGGTGAGCTTGTACTGGTCGTCAGGGTCTCTCATGTATTCAATGGTGCCATCAAGCACGAGGTTGAGGAGCGGGTCAAACCCTTTCAGGATTCCACTAGCTTCGCGGCCTCCCTGAAACTTCACCCGGATCGTCTTGTCGATGTACTTGGACAGGTCCAAGATGCTCTCCTTTTTCTTCTCTTTGTCCGCCATCTTGCCGCGCCTCACCTCGCCGCTCTTTTTTTTTTTTTTTTTTTTTTTTAAAAGAATGATACATTTTACATGGAATCAGGAGGCTTGCAAGGCAAACGTGAGGCTCCTGTTTCTCATAGGTTTTGTGATTACTCAGCCTCAGCAGTGTTCGACACATCAAAACTTTTCCTTTTCAACTTGTATTAAAAATGTCTTCTCCAGACTTTTTTGTGTGTTTACACAAATCTGTAAATATTACCAAGATTTATTTTGGGGGGATGTTAAATTTAGGGTTCACAAAATGTATTAAGATTATGTTAGACGCAGCTCAAAAATGACAAAGTACGAGGAAAGAGTTAAAAAAACAAGTAATTACCACAGGAAGCACACATCTATGCTGAGGTTTTTTCTTTGGATAAAGTTATTGTGAATTTCTTATATGTTTACTTAGTCATGTAAATAAGCTTAAATGATAATAGAAATAATGGATAGGTGATTGAGCTGTGTGAATCAGTGATGAGTAGTTCTGTTGGTCTTTAGGTAAACTGGAAAGCATTTTAGTCTGTTTTTTTAGAAATGTGTAATAGAAATACATTACAACTGAGTGACAAAGAAATGTCACTTTAGAAATGTAAGGTAATAGGTTTAGTTTATATTTTCAGGAACTAGTCTTTTGCATATAGTGATGCTATTAATTAGTCTGAAGTCTCTTTTTTGTTCAGTTTTTTTAATGAATTATTTTTTAAAAGTAGTTTGGGAATTTATAAGGTCTGCTGGGGGAAGTAAATTGGAAAGTCTCTAGATAACTTGGTTTGTTTTGTTTGTTTAATTGAATCTTTTTTTTTTTTTTAAAGATTTTATTTATTTTTAGAGAGAGGAGAAGGGAGAGAGGAAGAGAGGGAGAAAGCAGTGTATGGTTGCCTCTCACATGGCCCTCACTGGGGACCTGGCCCGCAAGCCAGGCATGTGCCCCGACTGGGAATCGAACCGGGACCCTTTGGTTCCCAGCCCGTGCTCAATCCACTGAGCTACACCAGCCGGGCTGTTTAATTGAATCTTGAACCCGATTCAAAATAGAAGAGTTGAAGAAGGAATTGTGGTAATGAAGAATTTAAACATAATTTTAAAAGTTTGTTTACAGTCTTCTAGTTAAATCAAAATTTAGAGAATATTTCGGTTTATGTGACTGAATTGGAAGTACAATCAGTGTTAATGTAGAAAATAATTTTTAAGAATTCTGATTTTCATCTAAATTTGGTTTCTAATATTTTGTTCAAATTTTTTCCTTTTACTCATGTAATCAGCTCTTTTTAATATCGTGTGACCACATGCCAGACAGATCTTGTATTCTTACTGTATTTTTCTGTTTGGCCATTTTTCATAATTTTTTTTGTAATTCAGGGCTTGGTGAAGTGCTGTAAATATCACGTATTGAATGAAATAAGCAAATTATTTTATGAAAACCTGTAAGTGATAGAAGCAGCATCTATTTGCTTTAAATAAGAGAATTTGATATCCACCAAAAAAGGGAGAACAAGGGAAACTTCTTATATATTTCACATGAGCCTGCTGAAAACAGGGGGAAAAATCCATAGAAAAAAGTATTCCCATAGTTACACAAATACTTTGTGTTACACATCATAAAAGTAGAACATTCACATTTGCATTAATTATCTTTACTAATCACTGTTCTTTATATAGTATACTGTAGAGGCTGCCAGAACCAAAAAAAAGGTCCATTGTATGTAATTCACTGAAGGTCGAGAATAAACCTAATTATATTGCCCAGTTCCTTGCCTTTAACGCAACAGGATTTCCCTTTCTTAATGAATGATGATTTGGTATTTGATCCTGTTTTCCTTAACAGTGACCATTATTAGCCATCATTACCTACCTTTACAATTGTGGAATATTTAGTCCATAATCAGTGGCAAACTAAGGAAAATCTAATATCCTATAATTCCATGTGATCTGATGATTACTATTCAGAATTCTAGAGAGTGTTATCCGTGCCAGATAGGTCTCCTTTGTAACCTAATTTGGTGTTCAGCCTGGTCTGTGCAGACACAGACATGAATCACTTCACTTAAGAAATCTATGGTATGGTTGCAGTTCAAATAAACGTTCCTATTTGGTTTTGTCCTGTCAAAGCCAAGTCATATGTCAGTGAATCTTGTGACTTGGAATGTCTCTGAAGAATCACATGGAGTGCATAATACACATTTCAAGGCCAAGAACCAGACTTTCCCAAGTAGATGTCCAAAGAAAAAAGAAATTTTGAGGTTTCCTTTGTTTAATTTATTTAAAAGATTATTAGTTCAGAGATGCCTTAATTATAGACCATTAGAAATAGTTTTTATGTTTCACAAGTATTGTTTTTTCATCCCAAGAAATCAAGGTCAGTTAGTAACTTTATGGCTAGATCGCTAATCAAAAATTTGCCTTAATAAAATTATAATTTAGTTTTGGAATTAAAATGAGGCTATTTTATCAACTTAACACTAAACAATCACTCTGTCCCAGCTTGATTATTTTTATGTTTATATTTTTGTAGTTGTACTTTAATTAGGTTGTAGAGGTAGTTTGCATATTTACTATGTGGTGCTGCTGGAGTAATGGCTGCATAATGTACTTTTGAGGCAGGGCTTATTATTATTAGTTATTTCTAGCATATTTCTTTCTAAATGGAATAAAAGCACAGTTTTATTGATGTAAAAATGGAGATAACTTAAAAGTTAAGTATTGTTCTTACTGTTAATTAAATGTTTATTTTAATAATATTTTATTATTTTACTTATTTTGGAGGGATGCAGTTGTCTTCATACTTTCATTTTCTCTTGATTAACTTAACACATCTGTTATTAAATGTATATTTTTGCTAGTTGAAATCTATTCTTGACTCTACCAAGTTGCAAGTTAAGGCTAGAGACTGTCTCCATTTCAATTCAGTTAACATTGATCGCTTATATTAATTAGATCGTAGTATAAAGCTTCTTAGCTTAATATTCAAGACTCTATTATTATTCTCTGTTATTCTTTGAACACAAAAGCCTGTACTAATTAAATCTCATTTCTAAAATTGTTACTTGCCTGTTATATCTGATACTATATAGGTGCTAAATAAATGTTTGCTGGATAAGTGAAAGGAAGAGTTATTTTCTTTTTGCATAGAAAAAATAGCATGGTTTATCTCTGAGTGGTGATTGTTACTTTTTATAATTTATTGGAGTGATAATATTATACAGGTTTCAGGTATACAATTCTACAGTACATCATCTGTATATCGATTATTTGTTTACCATCTCAAGTGAAATCTCCTTCCATCACCAATTATCCCCCTTTTACCCTCTTCTACCTATCCTCATTCCCCCTGCTCTCTGATAATCACCATACCATTGTCTGTATACACCACTCTTTCTTTTTTATTTTCTTTGCTTAATTCCTTCATGCTTCTTACCAGGCCCCCAACTCTGACAGCTGTCACTGTGTTCTATGTATCCACAAATCTGTCTCTTTATTTTGTTCATTAGATTCTACATATGGGGGAAATCATACGGTACTTGTCTTTCTCTGACTGGCTTATTTCATCTAATATAATTCTCTCCAAGATCCATTCATGCTGTTGCAAAAGATAAGGTTTCCTTCATTTTTATAGCTGAGTAGGATTGCGTCATGTAAATAAATGTACCACAGCTTTTCATCCACACATCTTGGCTATTGTAAATAGTGGTACATATATACTTTCAAATTAGTGCTTTTGAGTTCTTTGGATATATTCCCGGAAGTGGAATTGCTGGGGTCATAAGGCAGTTCCAGCTTTAATTTTCTGAGGTACCTCCATAGTGCTTTTCACAGTGGCTGTACCAGTCTGCATTGCCACCAGCAGTGCACAAGGGTTCTCTTTTCTCTACATGCTTGCCAACATTTGTTCTATGTTGATTTATTGATGATGGCCATTCTGACAGGGGTAAGGTGATACCTCACTGTGGTTTTAATTTGCATTTCTCTGATGACTAGTGACTTTGAGCATCTCTTCATGTGTCTATTGGAGAAGTGTCTGTTCAGGTCCTTTGCTCATTTCTTATTTGGATTGTTTGTGTGTGTGTGTATTTTATACCTTCCTTATAAATTTTTGATATTAAGCCTTTATCAGATGTATCTGTGAATATGTTCTCACATTTGGCGGGCGGGTTTGTTGCTGGTTTACTTTGCCATGCAAAAATTATTAAACATCAAGGTGAGAGACAAACATCAATTGCTTGCTTCTCCTATGTTCCTTGACCAGGACTGAACCCACAACCCAGGCACATACCCTTACCTGGGATTGCACCAGCGACCTTCTGCTTTGCCGGATAATGCCCAACCAACTGAGCTGCACTGGTCAGGGCTATACCCCATGTCTTTTGATTGGAGCATTTAAGCCATTTGAATTTAAAGTGACTGTTGAAAGGGGTGTATTTATTGTCTTGCTGCTTTTAAGATTCTATCTTCATCTTTAACCTTTGCTGTTTTAATTCGGGTGTGTATTGACATGGATCTCTTTGGTTTCATCTTGTTTGGGGTTCTTGTGCTTCCTGGACTTATGTGTCTGTTTTTTTTTTTTTTTCCCCACTGTGTTAGGGAAGCTTTCAGTCATTGTATCTTCAGATAGTTTTTCAATCCCTAGCCCTCTTTCCTCTCCTGGTACTTTTATTGTTGTGGATATTGATATGCTCCGTGTTGTCCCAGGTGTCCCTTAAACTGGCAGGCACCAGGGACCAGTTTTGTAGAAGCAGGTCGAGGTGGGGGGCGCAGGAAGTGGAGCCCAGGTGAGCTTCTTTCCTGGCCCAGTTCCTAACAGGCTACAGACCAGTACCCATGGTGGGGGGACCCCTCCCTTAAACTATCCTCATTCTTTTTAATTCTTTTTTCCTTTTTGCTGCTCTGATTGGGCATTTTGTTCCTACCTTGTCTTGGTGTCAGATACTGTGTTCTTCATTTCTGACTTTTTTTTTAATGGTTTCTGTGTCCTTTTTCATGCTGCTGAGCATCCTTATAACCATAACTTTGAATTATATATTTGATAAATTGTTTGCCTTTGTTTCATTTAACTCTTGTTCTGGAGAGTTCTCTTTTGTTTGGGGCCTGTTTCTTTGTATCCCCATTTTAGCTGCTTCTCTGTGTTGTTTCTGTGTATTAGATATGCTGTGGCTGCCATTCTTTCTGGGGTGACCAGTGTCAGATGCTTTTGTGGCTGCCTCTGCTGAGCTTTGGTACTTGTGGGAAAGACCAAGCTGCAAATGAAGGCCAGCTTTTTTCAGTACCTGGCCTAGAAGCAGGTCAGCAAAAGTCTCAAGACACCCCAAGATCTCCCGTGAGGAGATGGTGCCAGTCAGGCCTCCAGAAGGTGGTGGGTGTGGTCCCTTCATCAGAGCCACACAGACTATGCCTGTCTTGGATTTTGCCCTCAGCAGGTTGGGACCTGGAGTTTGGGCCTGTTGCAAGCTGAGAGGATGGGAGGGTGGTTCTGTTGGATATCCCTTGTGGTGGAAGCACCAGTCAGGTTCACAGGGAAGTGGGGGGGCATGAACTCTGCCCCAAAGCCAGACAACTCATTCACTGACACCTCCTGAGTCTGCCCAGACCCCTACACCCTGGCCGAGGCAGCTGACGCGTCCGTGGGGCATAAGGTCTGCAGGCTGGTATGAGAGGGAGTCTAGAGGATGGGGCAGTTGCATTTGCCTAGGTTGATGTCACATGGAGGGGATTGCTCCACCCAAGAAAGATGGCATTTCCAGTATGAAAGAATGACTCAGCACAGGGATCCTGGCAGCTGCCCTGCCAGCTCCCTCCCCAGAGCCACAAACCTCAGACTCCCATCTTTTTCTGGCAGACAGAAACACTGCTTCTTTACATAGCCAGATGTTGTATGGGTACCTCTTCCCAGATCTAGTGCTCTGGACTGGGGAGCCCAGCCTGGGGTTTGGACCCCATACTTCTCAGGGGTCACCCCCTGCATCTAAGGCATTCCTCTAGAACCTCAGCTGTTGCCCCTGGGAGTGGTGCCAGCCCATTTCACGTCTCCACCCTTCCTACCAGTCCCTATATAGCTTCTATAAATCCTTGGCTATAAGACCCCTCCTCAGCTATTCTTCAGTTGGCTATTTGGGATGATTGTTCTGTAATTTGGCTGTAATTCTAGTTTGGTCCTGGGAGGAGGTAAGTATAGCTTCTACCTACTCTGTTCCCATCTTGAGAAAAAAAATAGTGATTGCTATTTTGAGTGTACTCGTGTTTGTTTCCAGAATTGTTAATCATGAATACATCTTATATAATCAGTAAAACAATAGATTTGCTCTTTTTTAGCCACACCTGTAGGTTTGTTTACATGATAATGTGACAGTGGCATTTTAACAAAATGACATTTGTATATATGCCTTAGCCAAAGAATAATTAGACATTGAGCTGTCTCAATCCCCATGGATTGAGATGTCTACTTTCAGTTTACACCAGAGTTGGTTCTCTTAGTATATCCATCAGGAATGCTTTCAGCTGCCTAGGGAAAACAAACAACAAATAGTCCTTTAAATAAGAGGTTATTTTTCTTACAAAAATTCTAGATATAGCCCTGGCTGGTATAGCTCAGTGTATTGAGCGCGGGCTGGGAACCAGAGGGTCCCGGTTCGATTCCCCGTCAGGGCACATGCCTGGGTTGCGGGCTAGGTCCCCAGTGAGGGCCATGTGAGAGGCAACCATACATTGCTGTTTCTCTCTCTCTGTCTTCCTCCTTTCCCCTCTCTCTCTAAAAATAAATAAATACAATCTTTCAAAAAAAATTCTAGATATAGACTCTTAACTGCTACTATTTATTGACTCTGTTATCCTTTGTCCTCCTTAGTATTGACTTTTTCATCATCATTTTTGTCATGTTTCCAAGATGGATTTTACAACTCCAGACATTTATTACAGAAAGGAGAAAGGGCAGCCTCAGCTGAGATAGTCCTTTTTATCAGGAAAACAGAACCTTTCTCTAAGACCTCCCAGAAGACCATCACTTACTTTATAGTTTCCAGAACTGGGTCATGTGGCCAGTAGTTGTAAGGAGACTAGGTTAGCAGGGGGTTGGTCTTCCAGCCTATCTAGTGGGAGGTGGCAAAGGCAAGGGTGATTGGAAATGACTTTCTATAGCCTTTAGGAATGTCTGCTTCATTCTTACTGTTATCCTAAGCTTTAAGGAGGAAGATTGTGGGTTTAAAAAAAGGTTTTGATTTTGTGTGTTCTTTCTTCCTCCCCTCCCCCTTCCCTTTCCTTTTCTCTTTCCTTTTCCCTTCCCTTCCCCTCTTCCCTTCCTCCTCCCCTTCCCTTCCCTCTTTTGCTAAGACCTAAGGAATAGGGATCCCTAGCATTCCATATGTTATGGACTTTACGGACTTTTTCTGGAGTCATGATTATTTTGTATTTTAGGTATCATATTGTGAAGGTAAAATATACAGTGATATCTTTGAGAGAGCTTAGAAATCCATTCACCCTTAATTTGTGTTGTTGAAAGCTTTGTTTCTGTTTTTCAGACCAAGCCTTATGCTTTTGATCGGGTGTTCCAATCAAATACATCTCAAGAGCAAGTTTATAATGACTGTGCAAAGAAGATTGTTAAAGGTAAATATATTTAACTTTCTAATTTGTCCCAGCAAGTGATCTTTCCCGTTTACCCAACATACTTTTTTTTTCCATTTTAATGTCCTTTTTTATTTTAACAACTTTCTTCAGCAGTTAGCTAACAAAAAAGTTGACTGCAACTAGTATTTTCTTGAATTCTATGCTCTAATTTATATATAGTACATAGTGAATGGTGTTATTATAAGAATTATAGTATTATACTGTTATTGGAAGACACATTTCTGTTAGATATTCCCGGACAGTTTCTGAGGTAGCAATTTTAGAAATACATCAGCATGAGAATGAAAATAAGATGGTTAGGCAGGTTTCTAAACAATAATTTACAGTGGCAGTTTATCATCCTTCTGTTCCATTGTTATTCCTTCCCCAAAGACTTAACCTTGTAGTTAGCAGAGAAACCCTTGGGGGATTTAATGTGAGTTACTAGAGTGAGAAAAATAGGTGCAATTCAGTTAATACTGTTAACTTATAATAGGATATTTTTCAACTTTATATTTTCTAAAACCATAGAATCTTAGAGCTCAGAAGGTGTTAAGTGATTATCTGGACTCCAAGTTACAGAAATCTCTTTTCTCAAAGAGCTCTTATACTCAAGTGGCCTTTACTTTATATTTTATTCTTTCTTTCTCTTTTTTTTTGGCAGCTCTAATTGTTAAAAAATGCTGCTTAGATTGGGGTAAAATCTATCTTCTTGTAGCATTCACCAATGATGAAGAGAGGTTCAGATTCAGAGGTAGGATTAAGTAGGAGCACAAGTAGTTCATCCAGTAACAGAAGAGAAGGTAGAGTTTATTGGTAGTAGTATGTTTATATGTGTGATGAAGGGGAAATAGAGATATTTTTATCATACTAATTTTGTTTATGATATATATAGCAAAGTCATCACAGAGAGTGAAGATGGAGGAAGAGATTCTAGAAAAAAGGTAGGGTAAAGAGGTTCTAGGAAAAGGTATGAAGTCAGCTGTCTATTGATATAGAAGTGAATGCATTAGGGAAATGTGGCAGTATTACCAGGCAGCATTAAGGGCCCAATTTAGGTTAGCTGCCAGAAGAGTTGAATTTACCCAGTTGGGCTTTTGCCACGTAAGGACAAAAGAGGAAGAGAAGGGTAAGAAAATTGAGGGTGTTGTCAAGAGAGTGATGATACTGGTGAACTATGAAATCTAAGGTGGGTGAGAGGAAGGACATGATAGGGGCAGATATGAGGGACAGTGGAAAAAGGGGATATGATTAGTGTGTTAAAGTCAGTTGAGTCAAAGATTTGTTGAAATCAAGGAGTAATGGGAGATGGATAGTCGAAATTGAGAATAGAGAGGCAGTGCCATTAGTAATGAAAAGGCCTAGAGGGTATGACCCTAGGGTTGGTACCTGAATGCGGGGGATGGTTTCCACCCACAGTCTCCCTCCCCTACCCCTCACAGATGATAGTAAGTCTACCAAGACATGATCTGCTTGGGGAGGAAAGGTGGCTGTTCTCTCAAAGGAGGATGGCCTTGAGCCTGTTCCTCAATGGGTTTTTATTGGGTTTAATTTGCATAGGAATACGGGGTGTATGTGTAAAAGCTCAATCATTGTCAGACAGTAATGATCAAAGAATAGATAATATTCAAAGAACTGTGAGGGCTAATTCTGAGTCAGGGTCAGATAGCTAAAGGGCCGTAAAACTTTGGGGAAACAAACTCATTCTGTACTTGGACCCTTATCTTATAAATTGAGGTTATTAGCAAAGCAGGTTTCACAGGATTTTATGCATTCTTTCTTAGGCCTGATTGCCCTGGGGGAACCTGCCCTTTCCAGCACAGGGCCACACCTACCTCTGGCATTGTTTCAGGCTTAAGTTGGGCTGGGGAAGTAAGGCAGCCTAGAGATTAGGAGACTTCTTACAGACGGAATGAGAACTCAGGCTATGTCAAAGCCGAGGGGTGAGGGTCTATCACCTCCTTTTTCTATAGTCCTCCAAGTCTTTCCCTAATAGCCCCTTCTCGACCTTGCCTGTCTTAGATTGTCCCTCCCTTAAGGAATCTTACCTGTCATTGGCTAACCAGTCATTGGCCGGCGCCAAGCAGAGTGAAGTAAAGGGGGCAGAGGCAGTGCCCCTGCTGGGAAGATATGCTTTGTCTCCTTAGTGACTTATGATTCCAAGGTCTTTTTACTCAGCCTTAGCCATAGGGGTTCCCAACACCTGAAAGAATAAAGAATAAGATCATGGAGAAAAATTGGGTCAAGGATCTGAGAGGCCAGGTTATTTTAGTGGAATCATCTACTACATGGACATTGAAACCACCAAGAATTAAAATAGGAATGTTATTGGTGGGAGACAGTGTGCTAGATGCCGAAGTCTTTATACAATGAGGGAGAACTAACTAGTGATTCTGTAAATGATTGCAACAAAAAGGAACCGGTAGTGTCGTCTTCTATTATAAGCATCAAATAGTTTTCCAAGTGGATCTTTCCTGATGGAATACAATTATACAATTGCAACCTTTAAAGTGCAAATTTCATTTTGTTTATTTGAGCTCTTAATATTTTGAGTTTTGTTTTTATAATTATCTTACTCCAGGGATGTTGTTCATTTGAGCTCTTAATGATATTTTCAAGTATTGTTTTTTTAATTGTCTTACTAAGGATCTAAGTTGGCTGTCAGCATATTTGATAAGTCTGTTATGTTGACAGTGACACTGAAGGTTTTTTAAGGTCCTTATTGAAGTTCCAAAAACAGTACTCTAAGTCATGTGTGAGATGTTTAATGGGCTGTGGTCCTTAGCCTAATCTTCTAAAAATTGAATAAGGTTGGCAATTAATTAAGTCACATTTTACATCCAACCAGCTTCAGATTCTCTCACCTGTGTAGTCATCTAGTTCTTAGCTTATTAGCATATCCACAAGAATATGATGAAAAATTTGTATTTTATGAAATCATGGTACATGACTCATTTCTTAAAAGTACCAGTTGAGCCCTGGCTGGTGTAGCTCAGTGGATTGAGCATGGGCTGCCAACCAAAGGGTTGCCGGTTCGATTCCCGGTCGGGGCACATGCCTGGGTTGCAGGCCAGGTCCCCGGGGAGGCCACGTGAGCTGCAACCACACATTATGTCCCTCCCTCCATTCCCTTCTGTCTAAAACTAAATAAAATCTTAAAAAAAAAATTAAAAAAAAAAAAAAAAGTACCAGTTGAGTGATCCTGTCCAAACACGAAATGAGGTTAGTTCATCCATAGATTTTCCTTAGTGAAATTTTGGTATCTTGGCTGCAGTACCTAGAGTCTGTCATTGTTCCACTTTTTGAAAAGAAGTATAACATTTACTGGTTGTGATACTTTCGTTGTGTGTGGCTTTTAAAACTTACATATGATAACTGTGAAATTTTTATCAATGAACTCTGATAACTGGAAACGTGGACTCATTTAAAACTATTCTTTGGCTGTCCTACCCACCTCAACCTGAAAGTCTCATGACTGTTTATTCTGTTGTGCCATTTTGAGACAGTGTTGTAGAAGATGATAATAAAATAGTAATGCCTCTGTCTTGTGTCATTTGTTAACATTTTATCATGTTTTCTAGGTAATGCGGGTTCCATTTATTCTTTTTCCTGTATATTTCGAAAGCTCTTTTTTGAGCCTCAGCTTTTGTTTTTGTAAGATCCCCTCATAGTGGGTTTTTATCTTGTTCATATTAGTCTAGTGATTTTTACCTCTTTTGCATATCCTTAGTTATATAGTCTTTTAGGAATAATTTCATGCCTACCTTTCTGAGAACTCTTTGACATCTAGCACTGGCTGATAGGTTCACTGCCTCTAGCAGTTGTAAAATTTCTGCATGTTTAACATCCTTCCCTGAGATTAAGAGTCCTCTCCCCTTCCATATTGCTTCATGGGCATGGACTACCATGAAGGCATATTTGGAGTATAAGTTTTAATTTTCTTTCCCTGGGACAGCAGTAAGGCTGTCATGAGGGCTATCAGTTCACCCTTCTGTGCTCGGGTTCCTGTCACAAGGTCTTGGGTTTTTATTACCTTGTCTACAGTGACTACGGTGTACCCAACTTGTTGGCCATTGTCCATAAAGACATCATTCTTTTTCCCTGAAGTTTTTCCTTATTTTCTCAAAAGTTTGGTCTCTTTTACTTCACCAGAAAGTTCCTGCTTTACTGTTTAGAATCAAGTTCTAAATAGCTATTCACTTCTTTGCATTATGGTTAAGAGAATAGGCTTTGGAATCAGACAGACCTAGATTGAAGCTGTGGGACTTTCAGCAAGATACCTAACCTTTCTAAGACTCCATTTTCTCCTCTGCAAAATAAGGGTACTGTGAGTATTTTAAAAGATGATCCTTGAAAAGTGCTTCACCGAGGGCCAAAGTAAATACACAATTGATAGCAACTGCTACTTGTTTCCTCTATCTTTTGAGAAGAAAAATTATTTTTCTTAATCAACCATAATTACACTTTGGACAACTCATAGCCTAGTGTGTTTTCATTCTACAAAATTAGACTTCAAGTATTTGTTAAAATAGAAACTTTCTGTCACTTCTTTCCTGCTTATGTGCCTGCTTTGTAATTTATATTAGAAAAATATCATCTGTCTATGACTTTTTCCTCTCATCTTCACCCAGATGTTCTCTGTTATTTTGGAGGATCCTGGATGTAGTAGCTAATGTGACTTGTCCTGGACAAGGATATGAATGTGGCACAAGTTACTAATTAAATACATAGATATGAGGAGAGAGAAAGAGTAGGGGTAGATGGTGGATGTCTGCTGAGGTGTGAGGATAGTAAACCAATTAAATACAGGGTAGGTTGAACTTGGGACAGTCATTGGCGAACAGATTAGGTGGGAGGCCATGGTTAGTAACTCTTGGTAGGTAAGGATCAGCAAAATGATGGGCCATCTAGTATGTCATGTGAGTTGTAGATTTGGTGAGCAAGTAACCAAGAATGACCTGAAAGCTGCTAGTAATCTCTGGGCCTTTGACACTCCACTGAGGCTGCATCGTTCCATCAATTTCTGTATGCGTATATAACTTGTGGATTCATAAGATAGATTTTTTTTTTCTTTTGAACAAGGCTTACCAACTTGTATTCTCTTCTGAATTCAGAATCTGAGTGTTGTCTGCAAGTTTGTTTCCCCTGTATTCAGTACTTGCTGTATTCCAGGTGTTCATGGATTCCCCAGTTTCCTACCACAGTGTCCTGACCTGGATTGTCTACCCATGAATCCACATTCAATTTTTCAGATGTAGCCTGCCAGATATTTATGTAAATTCTTGAGTTACTTGATAACATAGTATGGTGATTAAGAGTGTATCTTGAGTGATTAAGAGACTGTCTGGGCTTGTACCCCAGTTCCATCTTAGTAGTTGTGGATCTATAGACAAGTTATTTAATCTCTCAATGCCTCACTAACTAAAAATAGTACAGGGTGTTATAAGGATTAAATACATTACTGTATGAAAAATCATTAGAATCTGGCATATTGTACACTTTAAATGTTAACATTAATAATTTTATATGGTGACTTCTAATTCTTAGAGTTTTCCCCTAAGCAAACATTTTGCTAATGAGGAAGCTAAAGTTCAGAGAGATAAGCCTACTTTTAGAAAGTGATGTGCTGTTTCATTAAATGTTTTTCTTGTTGACAAAGTATGACAGAAGTAATATTTGTCAGTGGTTGTCTACTTCTGTTTCTCACAAGAACAGCAAAAGTATATTTTAAAAGGTGAGGGAGGCTTTAAAAGGCGCTGTGTGTTAGTGATGATGATGATAATCATTTGGCAAGCATTTGAGTTCCTACTAAGTGCCAGGTGCTGTGCTACGAGTTAAACACAGGCAGGCCTCAAGGAGTTCACAACGTGGTGAGGAAGGCAGACAAGTAAATTGACAGTTGCAATACATAGCAGTGAGTGTTACGATTAAGTCAGGTGCTATAAGAACACACAGGATGGGACTCTTAACCACACTTACTTGGGATGGGTGTAGAGTTGGGTTGGAGGAAGGAGTAAAAAGCCTGAGCTCGTCTAAAGGGATGCATAAGGAGTAGGGAGAAGGAGGTTTGCCTTCCAGGCAGAGAGAGGACACATGAGCTAATGCATGTCCATATGAAAAGAGTACACGTGGGGAACAACATCCATTATGGTGCGACTGTGAAATTGAACTGTATGAAATTGTCAGATTTGACCATTTTTACCAACAAAAACAGCAATGTGAGGGGAATGATGGTGAGAAATGGAGCTGAAAAAGCAAACAAGAGCCAGATCAAAAAGTGCCTAATTTTATCTGATTACGGATGTGTACCCTCTAGGATTATCAAATAGGCAAGTATTATTTGTATCCATGCTTGGGATAATATATGTTTCATTGTATGTAAATTTTACTTCAGAGATATAAAACTCTAAAATATTGAATTCTAGTTAATGGTATATGCAAGGCAAAGTGTTTAGGTGGAAATGTATTGAAGTCTGCATTTTAATTTGAAATACATTAAAAATAAGATGGAAGGCTGAGTACATGATTAAAGCAAACAGTAAAATAATAAAATGTTAATAGTAGAATCTTGGTTATGGTTATATAGGCATGTTCACTGTAAAGTTCATTCAATGTCTAAATTTTTTAAAGGTAAAATATTAGGAGTTAAATCACTATAGAAAGCAAAGTCAGAAATAGGTATTAAATTAGGTAAAAAAGTGATTATTTTCCTACTTGATATAAAATTTATTACTTTGGGTGATGCATGGCATATTTAGAAATCACATAATCAGTCACTGCCATATCCCCTGCACCCAAAGATGAGCCTAGGTCATAGCAGGTGCTCAATAAGTGTTTGAATGTTGAGTATTTCCTGATCTCTTTAATCATATAAAATTCTTAAAGTTGTGCTTGAAGTCCCAAATACGAATGTGCTGCATACCCCCTTGTCCTAGTAGCCCTTGTATTATACAGTTTCATGTAACGCAAATGTACTATAATAACATATGGAGACATAGGCTACTAATGTGCTCTTGGAAAAGTCACTTATTCATTCACCTACAAATATTAACTACCTATTGTGGTAGTTGCTGTGTAATCGGATCTTATCATGAATGGACCTTGTATAGATCTAAAAAATTTTGGAACTTACGGTTAGGTTTTATGTGATTGATTAAAAGATATTAGGCAGAGGGTGTGACATGGCCATGCCGAGAAAGACTGTATATGAAGGAAATGAATTGAAGGGTCCAGTCTTTTTTTTTTTTTCCAGATGATTTCTTCTTCAGAGTTTCTGACAGACATAATGCAATTCCATGTATTTTAAATGTGATTGTTGAGCTTGTTTTGCTTCTTAAAACTGAAATGATTTTGACAAAGTTCTAAATGTTTGAGTCCTATTAAATTTTTATCAGGGAAATAAGCACTGATGTCTTTTTCTCACTAATAAATATTTTTGTAGGAAATCTATTACCTAGTTAATTGTGCCTAGTGTTGGGATAGTTTTTTCCCCCCCTTTAAAAACCTCAATTGAAAAAACAAGGATTAACTTGCTTACTAATTTACTTTTTACTGTTATTCTCTGCTGATTCTAACAGAGGAGCATCTCTTTACTTACGCGTCCTTTAGAGTAGAATGCAATTTCATAATACTTTTCCTTATCACCAAAACCAAAACAGAACAAACTGAATCCCTGAAAACTGGAAATCAAAAAAGGTCACCTTCTTGTTCACTCATACTCTTTTTACCCCTTTAATCTAGTGAAGGAAGATACTTAAATGTTAACAGTAGATTTGGGGGTACAGAAAGAAAGGACTGGAAAAGATGTTTTTAATTTCACAGGAAATTTTCTCATAACTGATTTTGAGGTAATTGATTAAGACTGGGCTTATTACACTTTGTGAGATTTAACCACCGCTTAACCACCAATCAGTAGTCCTATTTCTAAAGCTAATTCCTATCTGTGTGTAAATTGGTAGAACATTTCTTTTAGGTCATATAAAGTTTTAGAATATAGGTGTAATGACATTTGAGATGTACACTGACATAACTGATAATTATAAGCAACAGAATTTGAAATTTGTTGCTTGTTGACCACAGAAAGTAATTTGGGCTGGAGAGAAATTGCTTAGATGGATCATTGGATCATCCCTAAGAAAATTACTATTAAATATATTATTTTAATGTCTTCATAAATCTTTTACATCTAAATTTTGACTTTGATGAACTCTTTCATATTAGCGTAAAGACAATCTGAATCTTTCTCACCATTCTTCCCCAAAATAATTTATTATGGTTATGTATGGATAAGGAACAGGGTTCTGTGTGTGTGTGCTTTTTTTTTTTTAGAGTGTTTTCTAACCTTCTTAATTTCTTAAGAATCTTGATTAAGGAAAAGAATCCCCTCAAGCATAAAATATCTTACTTTCTTATAGATGTACTTGAGGGATACAATGGAACAATATTTGCATATGGACAGACATCCTCTGGAAAGACACACACAATGGAGGTAAAATTTTGTAATCTGAACTTGGATGTAGTTTGCAGTATAGACAGTACATTCAGTCATTTGTGAAATTATTTTACCATGTTTAAACATCTTATTTACTTTATACTTTGCTTTTTCTCATACAAATAATACGCAAGGAATTTCATTGTCATCATCTAATCAGTTCTTGAGTTTGAAGAGTGAAATTATATTTTTTAAACCATATCTAGCTTTATCAATTAGCATAACCACAAAGTATGAACATTTTAGAATTAAACAGGAATTTTCTATCACCTTACAATGGGAAAAATTTGAATGTGTGTTTTCAATTCTGTGAAGAAAATTAATTCTTACTCCTCTCTTTGGTCCCTCCTTACTCCCTAAACTACCATTCTTTTCTGGTAAGAATTAATAACAGAGGTAGACCTGTTTGAGCTTTGCTTCTAGAAAACTTTTACCATTGCTCCTGAGCATCTGCTTTTATCATATAGCTGAGCTTTCTATATGAAGTAAATGGCAGCTTATTTAATTCTGTTAACTCACTTTCATAAATTCTGAGAACAAGGACATTCCTAGCATTTGCAAGTGGGAAGGAACAATGCAGATATATATGGAAAAAAGCTTAAACCTTCTAGATTATATTCATTTACAAACATGGATAATCTAAGTATAATGATTAAATAAAAGGCCAAGATTAGTTGGTAACCCATGTGGTTATGTAGTACTTATATGTAACTTACCAAAGTTTTTATATTTATACACAGTATTTACATGTAACTTCCCAAAATGTATAATAGTTGCATTGGGTTTTTAGATACTTATAGAGCCATTTCACCAAAAGTGGCAACAATTTCAGTTCTCTATTGACTGTAAATTATACATTGAAAGTTTTGAATTTTAATTCATACTTTACAGTTAACTTAAGAAGTCTACTTTTATTTTCTATTTAGGGAAAACTTCATGATCCCGAAGGCATGGGAATTATTCCAAGAATAGTGCAAGATATTTTTAATTATATTTATTCCATGGATGAAAATTTGGAATTTCATATTAAGGTAAAATCCTTGGGGAAATGTTATATTTTATTTTATACCTAGAATAATTTTGTTACAAGTATAATCAATGCTAATTTCCTTTTTAAAACATTTTTAAATATTTTAAGAATTATTTTATGTACTGATATAGTTAAAGATCATTAGAGTTAGTAAACTTGGATGCTTCATCTTCCATTAGATGACCTGAAACAAGTTAGCCAAGTCTCTTTTTGTCTGTTCTGCCTTCTTTGTAAAATAAAGCTGTTTGTTTTACTACGGAACTTAAGGTTCTTACTACTCTTACTCGTCAAATTCATTTGAGATAAGATACGTAATGGAAATTATTTTTTAGTTATATAAGCTGTTTGGTGAATTTAGGTCTGGTTAGAATAAGAACTAGAGTTGAGTTGTTAATAATTCTGTTCCGCTAGTCTAGATGGTATCTGGCACTTAGACCCCAATAACTATTTAATGAGTAAATAAATAACTTTATGTTTTTAATTGGTTGATCTTTTTTCCTTTATTTCTTTGCCTTTTAGGTTTCATATTTTGAAATTTATTTGGATAAGATAAGGGACCTATTAGATGGTAAGTTAAATTCTTGCCTTTTGATGTAGGAAACAGCCATTAAAATTTTTTCTTTTAAAGTTATAGTTGAATGCCTTTTGACACATGGAATAGCTTATTTAAAGCAGATATTAATCAATGCTTTGTAAGTACTAAATAGAACATTGAACTGTAGTTAGAGAACCTGAGTCCTGAATTCTGGTCGTCTATCAGCTGTCAATTAGATACATTGTTTTGGGACAGACCATTGAACTGCACTGGCTTAATGTTTTTCGTTCCAAAATGTGGGTGGTAGAGGTTGAACTGGATCTAAAATTCTATATTGCTACCTTGGTTTCTATGTAAATCTCCTATTTCTACAGGGTCTTATTTTAATAGTGATGTTTTCATATTTTTAAAGTTTACCTATTGCTATCAAGCTGCTTTGGGAAGGAAACATTTGAATTTCACAGCCAGTGTTAGAGTTTAGGGAAGTGTTGCTAACATTATTTCTTTTTCTTTTCAGTTTCAAAGACCAACCTTTCAGTTCATGAAGATAAAAACCGAGTCCCCTATGTAAAGGTACTAATTCAATAATATAGAGTAATTATTTAGAAAAGCCCTGATATAAAAATTATAAGGATATCATCGTACTAAACAAAATTATTTTACAGGGATGCACAGAGCGTTTTGTATGTAGTCCAGATGAAGTTATGGATACCATAGATGAAGGAAAGTCCAACAGACATGTAGCAGTTACAAGTAAGTTGCATATTTATTAACACTAGTTAAGGTACAAAATGCCTTTAAATCATCTTTACCAAGGTGATTGTGAGATTTTTATGTTAAATAATGCCTTAGAAATTATTAGTAAAGGAAAGCCATGTTTGTTTATAGTTGTTTGTGTAATTTCATTGCAGATATGAATGAACATAGCTCTAGGAGTCACAGTATATTTCTTATTAACGTAAAACAAGAGAACACGCAAACGGAGCAAAAGCTGAGTGGAAAACTTTATCTGGTTGATTTAGCTGGTAGTGAAAAGGTAAAATCTTTACATATATCTAAAGCATTTTTTGAGAGTTGCAAGCATTGATATCAATGCTTTATGATTACATAAACTCAATAATCAGTTCAGATCTCTGTTATTTGGACCATAGTCCAGCTCAACCAATAGGTGTTATCTTTGACTTAAGATGTATGTTTTTATTGAGAACCTTTTCAGCTTATGTCATTACAAATTGTATAGGTATTTTTCTAATTTTTGGCATCTTTTTATCCATATTGGCAGAGGGCTCCCTATGAAAACTGATAAACTATTCATTAGTCTTTTCTGCTTTGGTTATACTTATTTATTTCCTTTCAATGATTATTTCATTATTACAGCCCTATATAATCTGACTCTAGTTTCTGTCAAAATAAATTCAAATGTTTTAATATTGACCTCTTGTGATCATTTTTGCTGTTCTACTAGTTTGTTTCTTCTGATTTAGAGTAATGTACCTATTTCTTTCTGCTCAAAAGTCTTATGTACAACCTTTAAAACCTGTCTGTTTGCAGATTGTGAGATGCCAGTTCTACCAACATTGTGACATATTCGTTAATATCTGTATTTTGTATTTTTTAAAAGAAGCAAGTTTGCTTATGTATTTTTAGTTTCCGTTTTCTAATGGTTCCATCAACTTTATGCTCTAGAAAATTTTATTTATTGTTTTTAAGATTTTATTTATTTGTTTTTAAAGAGGGGAAGGGAAGGAGAGAGGGAGAGAAACATCAGTGTGTGGTTGCCTCTTGCTCCCCCTACTGGGGACCTGGCCCACAACCCAGGCATGTGCCCTAGACTAGGAATTGAACCAGTGACCCTTTGGTTCACAGGGCAGCACTCAGTCCACTGAGCCACACCAGCCAAGGCATGCTCTAGCAAATTTTGACAGATTCCTCTTTTCTAATCTAGCAAAAGAGACTCAAAAATTAGTAAACTGTATCCCTGGCTGGTGTGGCTCAGTGGACTAAGTGCCAGCCTGAGAACCAAAGGGTTGTTAATTCATTTCCCAGTCAGGGCATGTGCCTGGATTGCATGCCAGGTCCCCAGTTGGTGAATATGCAAAAGGCAGCGAATTCATGTAGCTCTCATATATCGATGTTTCTCTCCAGTTTTCTCCCTCCCTTCCCCTTTTCTCAAAAAATAAATAAATCTCTTTAAAAATTAGCAAACTATTACTGTGTGTGTATAAATAAATTGGTTATGTTGAAGAGCACAAACTAAAATTTGCCATTTCCTTAATTATATTCTTGTCGTGCAGATGGTTACTTACTCAAGTTCTCAAAGTATAATACTTGAGAAATAGTGGTACCTGAGAGTAAACACTTGGCAAATAATTTCATGAAGCTTTTAATTTTCTTTCTTTTTTACTGGTTATTGATGACTTCTGAACTTTTTAGAAAATTCAAATAAAATCATCTTAAACTTAAAATTTTTTTGAAATCTTATATATAGGTTAGTAAGACAGGAGCTGAAGGTGCTGTGCTGGATGAAGCTAAGAACATCAACAAGTCACTTTCCGCTCTTGGAAATGTTATTTCTGCTTTGGCTGAGGGTAGTGTAAGTATACATGCCTTCTATTTCCCTGTTCTTATCCTATAGGGAATTACTTAAATGTGTGTGTATGTGTGAGTGAGTGAGAGATTCACTGTTTGAATCAATATATGTGAATCTGTTGTCTCTTAGAAATTTATTTTTAGTGCTAGTATGTGTATTCTAGTTCCCATCTTCATATTAAACAAAATAACTTAAATCACTTTGTAGTTTTTTTAAATAGCATATTTACGTAACAGATTTTATTATGTAGAAGAAGCCCATTGGTTTTCTGTGTTTTTTTTTTTCTTTCTTTCTTTATAGACCTATGTTCCATATCGAGATAGTAAAATGACAAGAATCCTTCAAGATTCATTAGGTGGGAACTGTAGAACCACTATTGTAATTTGCTGTTCTCCATCATCGTACAATGAATCCGAAACAAAATCTACACTCCTTTTTGGCCAAAGGTTTGTTGTTAATCAAATACAAAGTCTGAACGTAGATTGGCCTTTTGCTCATTAAATCTAGGAAAATATCAAGTAGACAGTATGCAAATCAGTTCATATTGTTAGCATGCTAGATACAGCTTTTAAATTTAGACAGTACAAGTAAGGTCAGAATTTTTAGATTGCTTGGACTTGAATTAAGTTTTGGTAAACATTAAAGTCAAATGTTAACGTTAGTCAAATTGAGAAGCTTTAGTCATATGTGAGAAGCTTTAACTCAGCATTAAGGAAATAAGCGTTTGAATCGGGTAGTACAGGACGAGTCTGGTGCACATAATCCTGTGTTTAACCTGTTGTCGCAGTTGACAGGGTTCAGATAATCTGTATGAGATTGTTAGCCTGGGAAAATAATGGTAGCTTCATTTTTGACTTTTCAACAGTAATTTCTTAATTCAGTCTTGAAAAGGAATTGGAAAATATAGGCCCCGTGTTTTATCTTCATCAGGTTGATGGGGTTTTTTTTAAGCTATTCACAGATGTTGGGGCTGACCCAAATTTAGTTGGGATGTGAAAAAGCACCGTAGTAATTAAAACTTTCAGTATTTAGTTAGAGTTAACTAGACAAGAATAGTTAAGTTAAATTACATTGCCATATTGCCATATATATATATATATATATTTCCTAGACAGATTAGATATCAATTGAAAGTAATTTCAGTCACATTCTTTTTTTCCCTAATCACTTCTCTTTAGGGCCAAAACAATTAAAAACACAGTTTGTGTCAATGTAGAATTAACTGCAGAACAGTGGAAAAAGAAGTATGAAAGAGAAAAAGAAAAAAATAAGACCCTGCGGAACACCATTCAGTGGCTTGAGAATGAACTCAACCGATGGCGTAATGGTAATAACTTAAGAATTTGTCATTTTTAATTGTTGAATACAGATTGAGAGCTATTTTAAAAATTTGAGATTCATGTATGAATATAAAATAACGCATCCATTTTCACGTTAGGCATTAGGAATCATCAAATAAAAATGAATAAAGTCTTTACATTAAATTCTGGTTTTACCTAAAATAAAAAATACAGAAAAGCCAACTTGGGAGCTGTAAAAGTCACAAGATGACAAGGTACATAGATTAGGGTAGAAATAAAGATTTGATGACTGATTTAGAAGATGAGGAGAGTCAAAAGTAATTACAACTTTTCAGATCTCAGGGACTAAGCAGGTGAGAAAGTTGATAGGAGCTTCTGAAATTGAATAAAATTGAGATTAGTTTTAGACAGGTGAATTTTTATTGACCATTCTGCTGTCACATTTTAGGAGAGACAGTGCCTATTGATGAACAGTTTGACAAAGAGAAAGCCAACTTGGAAGCTTTTGCAGTGGATAAAGATACTGCTGTTAACAATGATAAACCAGCAGCCACAATTGGAGTTACTGGAAAATTTACTGATGCTGAAAGAAGAAAATGTGAGGAAGAAATTGCTAAATTGTACAAACAACTTGATGATAAGGTAAGTATTGTTCATGTTGTTTTGTTCTAGAATATTATTAATATAGATATTTTTATTTTCAAAATGTATTATCAGTCCTCATGACCTACATACATCTTTCTTGGCTTTTGTTAGCCTTTTGAAAAATTGTACTTAGAAAAAATAGAAAATCACCATTTCTGTATTTTTTAAGAAACTGTATGAGGCATATCTTTTTGCTTCCCCCCATTTTTAAGCTAAAAAAAAAACTTTCTAAAATAATTTGGCATTGGGTCAATGGAGAGACTTCATGAAATGGCCTCTTAGAATCAAGGATCTGAAGACTAATAAAAGATGATTAGATAGTGGAATAGAATAGAGTGAAAATATCTTCCTGCATTGATTATATCAATCAGTAGTGTGAAAAATAACAAATTATGAACCACATAGAGAGGAAGGGAAAAACAAAAGCAGTAAAGAGATTACAAGAAAACTGTTCTAGTTTTGTTTTTGTTTTTAGGTGATATTTTTACGTATTTTTAGCAGAGGTGGCAAGTTTGATGTGGTTGCATGGCTATTTTCAATAATAGCTTTTAATGTTAATTTTTTTTGCATTTCAAATACTTTTAGTAGCTTTATTTCTTATTGCATAATGTTTATAAGCTTTTTTTCTTACTGCATGATAAGTGTTAAAATTACTGATAATTGAAAGAGATTACATTTGTTTCAACATTTTTGTAAGAGATTGGAATAAACTGTTGAATTTGGAGAAATAGTTTTAAAGTATTTTGGGGAGGATAGTTCTCTTACATACTATGTTAGGAAACAGTTACAACCAGGTTGTGAGCTACTTGTTATATTAAAATTCTAGGATGAGGAAATTAATCAACAGAGCCAGTTGGTAGAGAAATTGAAGACACAAATGTTGGATCAAGAAGAGGTAAGTTGAATACCATTCTCATTATTCTCAGCAAAGCTTTATAGTTTGTTGTCATCATTGAAATTGGTGACAAGAATGTTGGGTGAGGAAGAGATAGTTGAATAATTTTCATATTATTTCCCAGAAAAACATAAAAGTTGAAGGAATCTACAGAGCTCAGAATATACATTTAAAATTTTTTTAATATGTGCATGCTTCATTGTAGGTACACTATGAGATTGATACATCATATGGATTGAAGCACAGATTAACTTCCTATAAGATTTAAGGTTCGATTCCCAGTCAGGGCACATGCCTGGGTTGCCAGCCAGGTCCCCAGTAGGGGGTGGATGAGAGGCAACCACACATTGATGTTTCTCTCCCTCTCTTTCTCCCTTCCTTCCCCTCTGTCTAAAAATAAAATAAAAATCCTTAAAAAAATTTTGAAGTAATTAGGAACTAAAGAGATTTGAGTATTTATTTAAAAAAAAAAAGATTTAAGGTTGAGTTCTATCTAACTAGAGGGGAGAGGATAACTTTTTAAAAATATATACTATTTAACTCACGTTTACTGGATTTTTAAAAAACCCTGTCTTGTACTTGCTTGAATTTCAGTGCTATTTTGTCTACCCAAAACATTTCTTATTGGTCCTTGGGAAAGACATAGTACAGTGGGCTGGAATAACGTTAGTCTCCCCTTCCCTTAATGAGAAGTACAGCATTTATACATGGAAATGAGGTAAGGGATATTAAAAAATACAATGTTTTATTCTCACTCATGTCAACACAGAGATATAGGTTAGGTCTAAAGGGATTGTCAAAGGTAAGAAAATACTGGTTTCTGAGTCCCTGACTTTTGTCTTTAATAATTGTTAAAGTTAGGAGAATGAGAATGGCAATGAATAAAGTCAATTTATATTCCTTCTTCACATTCCTACTCTCATCTAACCTGTTATTCATTTCTGCCATCTTTACTTCAAAGTTTCTCCTCCATAGTTTTTCACCTAGCTTGGACCTTCATTGTATCTCACCTGCAAAGCAGGGGGATAATTTAAAAATGGTCCTTCGTTTAAGGTTTGTTTTGTGGAAGGGTGGCAAAGACTGTACAGTTTCAATAAGAAAAGATACCCACCATTATCAGATCATATTTCTATTTATTTCAACTATAGCATTCTTTCTCAATGGAGCACTAGTAATATTTACCTAATTCTTTATTATATTGTTTTGTCTTGTGCATTATAGTATATTTAGTATCCCTGGATCTTGCTTCTAAGTGCCATTAGCATTCCGCTTCATCATTAATATTCCCACACAGTATCCTTCCAACTACTAGTCTCCTTGCATCTTTCCAGTTCAGATTTTATATGCTGATACTAAGTTTTCTGAAGCATAGCTCAGAAGTCACCCCTTGTTGCCCCCCAAATATGAACTTTAAAGAAAATTTTCTACATATACATTAATTTTTCTTTCTCTGTGCATAGTGATCATGAGCCTAGAACGTCTTTGTCTATTACATTAATTTGTACTTGACTAAAATCTACCTATCCTAGGTACCTTCTGCTTACCCTCTGCTTTTCCTGCACCCTCCTTTTATACTACCAAGCACTTTATTTCTTATGCTCTGTCCCTCCTTTATCGCTTATATTTCATCTCATATTCTATTTATTTGTGTTCTTGTCTTCTCACTCAGATTCCTCAGTGACAAAGTCTTTGATTTCCTTCCTGTCTCCCACAGTGTCTAGCCACAGTGCCTACAAGTAGTAGACATTCAATAAGTATGTTGAATGAATTAATGTTAGCATACTTAATAGCATCCTCATTTCTTCCCCTTTATGCTTAGCAAATAGATTTTTTAAATAACCTATATATGTTTGGTAACTTTGCTCTTCCACATAGCTTCTAGCATCTACCAGAAGGGATCAGGATAATATGCAAGCTGAGCTGAATCGCCTTCAAGCAGAAAACGATGCCTCTAAAGAAGAAGTAAAAGAAGTTTTACAAGCTTTAGAGGAACTTGCTGTCAATTATGATCAGAAGTCTCAGGAAGTTGAAGATAAAACTAAGGAATATGAATTACTTAGTGATGAACTGAATCAAAAATCAGTAAGATATCATTTTTTTCTTCTTAATACTTTAGTACATGTTTTCTTAATGACAAATTACCTAAGTAGGTATATAGACAGTAAAGAAAATATACCAACCATCTAGAAAATTGTCAATTCCATTCTAACATTAATCTGCTCAGATTTATGGCAGTAAATGAAAATTGAATCTAATTAACTTGGAAGTTTCCCATTTCAAGGCTGAAAACATTACCCAACCTCAATAATTAGTGAAGTAATACTAATTATTGCTCTTCCTGGAGTGGTAATACTTACTACCACTCTTCATGGAGCACGATATGGCAGCTTTACAATGTCTATTAGGTCTGAAATAGTTTTCAAGTTTGAACTGGGAGCTATTCTAGAACAAGATAGTTCAAGAAAATGAAAGCAAAAAGTAATAATTTTATGAGTATTAAGTGAAAACTTGAAATGCCTGTCAATATTTGCATTAATCTTTTCATTTAATAGATTTAACTGTACTGTTTATTTTTGAATCCACTAGGCAACTTTAGCAAGTATAGATGCGGAGCTTCAGAAACTTAAGGAAATGACCAGCCACCAGAAAAAACGAGCAGCTGAGATGATGGCATCTTTACTAAAAGACCTTGCAGAAATAGGAATTGCTGTAGGAAATAATGACGTAAAGGTAAATGTAATAACTAATATTAAGAGTTATTTTCTGTATGCAGCTCATACTTTTCTTTATGACGGGTTATTTTTTACAAAGTTCTTTTCTTATCCTTATAATAGTCATGTGTGGTAGATGGATAGTATTATCTTTAATTTAAATATATGAGAAAACAGGAAGAGAATGGGGTGTTCAAGTAAATGAATATTTAGTAAGTAACTTCTTTTTTTGCACTCCATGTTTAGTTCTTCTAATATTTTACACTTAAAAATTATGTTAATGAATTACCATACATGACAGGATATAATTGAAACAACAGTGAAGTAAAATCATGAATGAATTGGCCTATAGTTGCTTTAACTGTTTAAAACAAAAAAGACAAGCACTGCTAATTAATTTTTTTCTTTAAATTTTATTATGAAAATTTTCAAATGTAGAATAATACCATGAACCTGTTATCAGTAATCAGAATTTGGCCACTCATTTATTTATGCCTTTTTCTTACTAATTCTTTTTTTTTTTTTTTTTTATTAAAGATTTTATTTATTTATTTTCAGAGAGAGGAGAAGGGAGGGAGAAAGAGCAATGTATGGTTGCCTCTCACATGGTCCTCACTGGGGACCTGGCCCGCAACCCAGGCATGTGCCCCGACTGGGAATCGAACCGGGACCCTCTGGTCCCCAGCCCGCGCTCAATCCACTGAGCTATACCAGCCGGGCTTATTAATTCTTTTAAGTATAATAATACTGGTTGTATTATCACTAGACATGTTGTAAAAAAATAGTGACCTAGTAGATCTTACAACTTAGACCAAAAAGATAAACCTAAGATTCTTTTTTTGAAAGATTTTATTTATTTATTTTTGGAGAGAGGGGAAAGGAGGGAGAAAGAGAGGAAGAGAAACAGCAGTGTGTGGTTGCCTCTCACATGGCCCTCACTGGGGACCTGGCCCACAACCCAGGCATGTGCCCCGACTGGGAATTGAACCGGGACCCTTTGGTTCCCAGCCTATGCTCAATCCACTGAGCTACACCAGCCAGGGCTAAACTAAGATTCTTAACTGCAAAAACATGTATGTAATATAAAAGATTTGTATGTCGCAGTAGGTGTTCATTTGAACTTCTCCTTTTTGATTAAAGCTTAATTATGGTTACAAACAGAACAAATTTATACTTGGGTTATGGTGAGAACACACCAAGAAGCCAAGTTAAACAAGAATTAGAAATGAAATAAAGGTTTTCAGTATGAGACATACATTCCTTCTGTTGCTTGTTATTCAAAGTCTGTTGATAAAGACAAGAATTATAACTTTTCTCCTCATGTCATTTTTTTTTTTTTTAAGATTTTATTTATCTATTTCTAGACAAAGGAGAAGGGAGCAAGAAAGAGAGGGGGAGAAACACAAATGTGTGGTTGCCTCTCACGCACCCCCTACTGGGGACCTGGCCTACAACCCAGGCATGCTCCCTGGCTGGGAATTGAACCTACTACCCTGTGGTTTGCAGGCTGGCTGGTGCTCAATCCACTGAGTCATACCAGCAAGGGCTTGTGTCATTTCTTAATGAAAACTCACTTCATTGAAAGAAAGGAAAAGTGTTACTGTTAAATACTGAGTGACTTGACTTAATGTCTCTTTAAATCAGTCTGAACATTCTGTTCTGTCCTTTTCATGGTAAAGTAATGGGAGATACTAAACGTATATGGGAATCTTTGGAGATAGAACAGTGTATTCATTTCATATCACTGAATACGAGAAAGATGTTGCTCAAAAAGCTGCTTTGTAGATTTGCAACTTCTTTTTAGAAGTGGTAAAGACAGAGAAAATAAAAAGTGGAAATGGCTTATGTTTAGTGGCAGAGCAATTAGAATACAGGTTCCCTTTCCTCTACACTTGCATTTTGAAAGCAGGTCAGCCTTGCAGATAGGTTTTTTACAAATAAATCTGTGGATTCTCAGTATTATTGTCATTTGCACATAATTCTTTTCCTGTTAACATTATCAGTTAAACCCTGCTGAACTCCACTTAACACTTGTTTTGTGTTTTTACATTATGGTTCACTCTTTATGTGTACAGTTGTGTGGATTTTGACAAATGCGTAATACAGGTTCACCATTACAATATCAGAATAGTTTTATCACTTTAACATCTTCTACCATCTCCCCTGAACCCTTAGCAGCCACTGATCTAAAAAGATCTCTGTAGCGTGGCCTTTTCACAAATTTCATACAGTTGGAATCACAGTATGTAGCCTTTTCAAACTGCCTTTTTTTACTTAGCAGTGTGCATTTAAGGTTCTGTTATGTCTTTTTGTGGCTTGATAGCTCATGTATTGATCGTTTATGATATAGATGTACCACTTTGTTTATCCATTCACCTATTGAGGAACATCTTGGTTACTTTCCGTTTTTGGCACTTAAAATTTAAAAATAAAGCTGCTATAAACATTCATGTGCTTTTTCTGGAACATAAGTTTTCAATTCAATTGGGTAAAAATACCTAGGAGTATGATTATTAGGTTGTATGTTAAGACTATGTCAGCTATGTAAGAAACTCCCAAAGTGTGACTGTACAGTTTGCATTCTTACCAACAGTGAGCGAGAGTTCCTGTAATTTCACATTCTCCTCAGTATTTACTATCATTATTTTTTTGGTTTTGAGCCATTCTGATAGATGTGTAGTGTTATCTCATTGCTTTAATTTGCAATTGGGTTGTTTTATTACTGAGTTTTAAGAGTTATGTTTTAAATAAGCTCTTTATCAGATAGGTGTTTTACATATACTTCTCCCAGTCTGTCTTACCTTTTCATTCTCTTAACAGTGTCTTTACAAGCCCTGGCTAGTGTAGCTCAGTGGATTGAGCGCGGGCTGGGAACCAAGCGGTCCCGGTTCGATTCCCAATCGGGGCACATGCCTAGGTTGCAAGCCAGGTCCCCGTGAGGGCCATGTGAGAGGCAACCATACATTGCTGTTTCTCTCTCTCTCTTTCTCCCTCCCTTCCCCTCTCTCTAAAAATAAATAAAAATAAAATCTTTAAAAAAAATTAAAAAAAAAAATTAAAAAAATAAATAAAGTTTAAAAAAAAAACAGTGTCTTTTGAAAAACAGAAATTCTAACAAAGTCCAGCTTACCAAATTTTTCTTACGCAGATTATGTTTTTGATGCTGTGTTTAAAACCCCATCTCCAAACTCATGGTCACCTAGATTTTCTCCTGTGTTATCTTCTAGATGTGTTTTAGTTTTGCATTTACATTTATGTCTATGATCTATTTGGAGTTAATTTTTCTGGAAAGTATGAAGTTTGTCAGAATTTATTGTTTTACATGGGCGTGTTCACTTGTTCCAGCAAATTTGTTGAAAAGACAATTCTTTCTTCATTGAATTGCCTTCACCCCTTTGTTGGAGATCAGTTGACTATATTTGCGTGTGTCTGTTCCTGGGCTCTGTTGTGTTCCAATGACCTATTTGTTCCTTTGCCAATATCACCTCATTTTGATTACTGTAGCTTTATGGTGAATCTTGTAGTTGGGTAGCGTTAGTCTTCCAACTTTGCTCTTCTTTAGTATTATGTTGGCTATTCAGGGTCTTTTGCTTTTCTATTTAAACTTTAGAATCAGTTTGTTGATATCCGCAAAGTAACTAGCTGGGATTTTGACTAAGGTTACATTAAATACATAGATCAAGTTGGGAAAATCTGATATTTTAACAGTATTGTCTTCCTGTCCGCGAATGTGGAATACCTCCACCTATTTAGTTTTTTATTTCATCAGCTTTATGGTTTCCTCATAGATCTTACAAATACTGTGTTACATTTATACCTAAGTGTTTTTCTCTCTTTTTTTTCCTGGTGTTACTGTAAATGGCAATTTCAAATAAGCTGGTACATAAGAAACTGATTGACTTTTGTACATTAACCTTGTATTCTGCAGTATTACAGTAATGGCTTACTAGTTCCTGGAATTTTTTTACTAATCATGTCATCTGTAAACAAAAGACAGTTTTATGTTTTCTGTCTCAAGCTCCACTTGATTTTGCCATTGAATATTATACTGGAGTTTTATAGGGAAACCCATGGAAGTTATGGAATGTAAAGTGACCACAATTCCTCCTTGGTGAGCTAAAAGTCATCCTTTTTGTGCCACCTAAACATCCTTATTTGTTAAGTTTTATTTTTTTAATCCTCACCCAAGGATATGTTCACTGATTTTAGAGAGGGAAATATCAATCAGTTGCTTCCTGTATGCACCCTGACCAGGAATTGAACCCACAACCGTTTGGTATACAAGGTGATGTTCCAAGCCAGTTGAGCTACCAAGCCAGGACTTGTTGTTTTGTTTTGTTTTGTTTTTGTTTTTTAGGATTTTATATATTTATTTTTAGAGGGGAAGGGAAGGTAAAAGAGAGGAAGAGAAACATCAATGTGTGGTTGCTTCTCGCTTGCCCCTACACTGGGGACCTGGCCTGCAACCAGACATGTGCCCTGACTGGGAATTGAACCAGTGACCCTTTGGTTCTCAGGCCAGCGCTCAATCCGCCGAGCTACACCAGCAAGGGCCTATTTGTTAAGTTTTAAACTGGAGTTACACGTTATTAACAATAAATTTACTGAGAAGGGCCTATGAAGAGGAAATTCAAGTATTGAAAGAGACAAGTTCATCAGAATTTATTTGTTTGTTTTTTGTGCATTCTTTTTTCCTTGTAGGCATGTATTAGCATTAAGTTAGGAAAGGAACAAAGGCCAAAATGAAAGTATTTTACTTACCCTTTATTAAAACAATATTTAATAAAAGGAAAACTCTAGAGCCCTGGCTGGTGTAGCTCAGTGGATTGAGCGCGGGCTGGGAACCAAAGGTTCCTGGTTCGATTACCAGTCAGGGCACATGCCTGGGTTGCAGGCCAGGTCCCCAGTGAGGGCCATGTGAGGAGCAACCATACATTGCTGTTTCTCTCCCTCTCTGTCTCCCTCCCTCCCCCTCTCTCTAAAAATAAATAAATAAAATCTTTAAAAAGGAAAACTCTATACTTTCTATGAATATTGAATAGTATCAAAATGTATTTAATTTTGTTTTAAGACTTTAGAATCTAATTGGGTAGACACACACTGGACATTTTTGTCTCTTTATTTTATTTCACTGTCTTCTCATAGCAGCCTGAGGGAACTGGCATGATAGATGAAGAATTCACTGTTGCAAGGCTCTACATTAGCAAAATGAAGTCAGAAGTAAAAACAATGGTAAAACGCTGCAAACAGTTAGAAAGCACACAAACTGAGAGCAACAAAAAAATGGAAGAAAATGAAAAGGAGTTAGCAGCATGCCAACTTCGTATCTCTCAAGTATGTATTAACAAAACAAACTTTATTTTTTGAGTAGCCACGTAAGTTTTATGTATTGTGAGTTACAAGAAAAATGAACTTCCATCAGTTATTCTGAGTAACAAAATAAAAAGGTTAATTTGATTAGTTTTCCTAGTCTGGCTGCATTATAATAAAATGAATGATTTAACTGGGTTATAGCAAAATGAATGATTAACTTGGTTAAATATACAGATTTACTAGAAAGATATGACTGATGTGACTGTTGAAGAACTTACAAGAATCCTAGGGTGGATAAAAAAACTGCATGGCCAATTTTCAGACTTCGGCAACTGAATAGAGGAGGCCATTCATCAACATGGGAATTGTAGACAGAGGGGAGAGGGTAATGTCTTGTGGAGAAAAAAATAAGAACATCCATTTTTTTTTTTTTTTGGCCTTCATTGCCTTCATTTACAAGTGTTATAAGCTATACAGGTAACCATTTCATTGATTATATTCTTTTTCATGTAAATTTGGCCCCTGAACATTTAGTATCCTGAAGAATATTATATTTTTATATACATTGCTAAAACTTGCTCATTTTTAAATATTTGTCACAATAAAATGTGTGTGTGAGGTTTTTTCTACTTCATATCAATACATTTTCCCAAAAGCATGAAGCCAAAATTAAGTCATTGACTGAATACCTTCAAAATGTGGAACAAAAGAAAAGGCAACTGGAAGAATCTGTTGATTCCCTCAGTGAAGAACTAGTCCAGCTTCGCGCACAAGGTATTAACTTCTAGTTGTTTATGAGTTATGTCTACGTAAATTTGTTCTTACTTTAGTGTAATTGTATTAAACTTATATTTGCACTGATAGAGAATAATAGGAATCTGAGGAATCTGGATAACTTAGAATAATAAACAAATAATATGTTTTAGTATGGTTTTCAAACGTCTTTAAAGTTGTGTTTCAATATGGAAGTAGCTGATTTGTGAATTTCCCACAAATTTACAAAGTTATACATATATATGAAGTTTATGCACACATGGAATTTTGACCTAGGAACTTAGCAAGCTTTCGTGTTTCCCTACCATGCCTCAAACCATGTGTTCTGGAATTAGGTAAAGAAAATAAAGGAAACCATAATTTCCACAGAAGGCTATAAGTGTACTTAGTCAACATGTCATTAACTTAAACAGCAAGATTTATCGTGTGGCATTTGGATAGTTTAAAATCAAGAACTGCTAAGGAACACATCCCTCATAAAACCTGGGTTTATGAATAACTTTAAGTCTATGTCGTTTCTTGTTTTCTCTCCCTATCCAAACAGAGAAAGTGCATGAAATGGAAAAGGAACACTTAAATAAGGTTCAGACTGCAAATGAAGTTAAGGCAAGTTTGATGTAATTGGATTGTGATGGCTTTAATTTATCATTATTAATCTTTATTAGTCTAACTTAATATCTCCCCCCCCCCAAATTGTAGCAAGCTGTTGAACAACAGATCCAAAGCCACAGAGAAACTCATCAAAAACAAATTAGTAGCTTGAGAGATGAAGTTGAAGCAAAAGAAAAACTTATTACTGATCTTCAGGAGTAAGTATGCTGTTCTTTCTGCTAAATAATAAAAACTCACTCAGACAGATTGACTATTCAGACAAAAGGAAATAATAGGTTACTGGTAGATTAATATAGTCTTATTAATATACCTGCATTTTTTTCATTGAAATTATAATTTTGAATTAAAAATTTTTTTTATTTATAAGCATAACTTCGGAGTCCCTGGTGAAAATATTTTGGGGTCTTTTGATGTAACTATTCAGGAAAAGGAAAAAAAAACAGCTTCAAGCCATTATTGCAAATAGAAACCACAGTCTCCTACAGATCATTTTCTTCCTTTTTAAAAAATTCTTAACTGAGAAAAACTTTATTGGAAATTGAGGCTTAAAATTTTTTTTTTTAATAGAAGTTGTCTTTGTAAACTAGCATTGATGGAAACAGATTTCTCTCTGAAGATAACTACAATACCAAATTTAAGATCACTGATCATATATAACTCATACATTCATACAACCACTCAGTTTTCCTAGACTGAAAATGAGAACAAGAAGCATGAAAGGTGTCATCAAGTTCTACCCAAATCACTCTGAAAACAACATTCACTCCTGGAACTAGGATGTAATGTGTAGCATGCCACACAGGGCAGTCTCTCCATGAACCTCTAGGTAGTGACTGAGCAAAGCACAATGATGGCAACACAAGAGAGCATTACCCATCAGTTACTAAAATATCACTCCTAGAAAACTGTTTTGGTTTCGGTGAGAGTCAGGGCATCATGTGGAGGAAAATAAAGCTGTGGATATAAGCAGGCCTGAGATAAAATCCTAATTTGACTACTTGAACCACCAATTAACTTTGTGCAAGGTCTTTGAGACTCATGGCCACATGTAAACTATGAATAAAAATACCTAACTTGTAGGGTTCATGTGAGAAGTTAATAAAAGAACAAGAAAAACAGCCGTGGCTAGTGTGCTCAGTGGATTGAGCACAGGCCTGTGAACCAAAGCGTCGCTGGTTCAGTTCCCAGTCAGGGCACATGCCTTGGGTGGCCAGGTCCTCCCCAGTGGGGGGCGTGCGAAAGGCAGCCACACATTGATGTTTCTCTCCCTCTCTTTCTCCCTTCCCCCTTTCTAAAAATAAATAAAAGTTTTTAAAAAAAGAACAAGAAAAACAGTTTGTAAAACACCCATAATAGGGGTTTAATAGGCAATTATTTCAGAAAAAAATTGTTAATATAAAAAAGTCGTCTTCATTTATCAAGAAGAAATTTTCCCACTTTAATAACCATATGCATAAATAGCATTGAATTAATAAAAATTGGAGGTCTGCACCTAAATCATGATTTGAGTAGGAACCAGAGGAGCATAAGGAAAAAATGAAGACAAAGTTTGAGGTGTGGATCTTATTATTGAACCTAATGGATTTAGGGACAAGGATTGGGGAGATATAGAAGACTAAAAATCATGATTTCAAACCAAAATAGGAAAAATACTGTACAGTTGAATGTAGCCGAGTCTTCTTACTCCCTCTGCAGTGGGTGGGCCAGGTTCACAGGAGGCCCTCGTTGTTTGAATGGTGAAGTTGTAAAATTTAAGAGCTTGAAAAGTCTTAATGACAACAATCAGAAAATGGTGTGCTAATATTGTGGGGTTGGTTGGTTTGTTTGTTTTATCAGTCAAAACCAGAAAATGATGTTAGAGCAGGAACGTCTGAGAGTAGAACATGAGAAGTTGAAAGCTACTGATCAGGAAAAGAGCAGAAAACTACATGAACTTACGTGAGTAAATGTTTTGATTCAAGTTTAAAATTGAAAACTAAATTAGAGGATTACAGGCATTACTAGCAGATATATCCAGTGGGTACTTTGTGTAGAGTGTTTTTCTTAAACCCTCTTCATTGGTTTGATATCTGCCATCATTTATATAGAATAACTTTAAGTAAAATATGTAGATTTTTAGTTTTCAATCATTTATAATCTTTGTAAGAACCAGTTAATCAGATTTTGGATAAAAGAAGTATGCTATATGTGACGTATTCTAAAATATAAATAAGAAGCACTCCTTTTTTAGATACTGCAACATTTTATTGCTTTCTTCTAATAATGCATATAGAAGGAATTGTAAGGCATTATAAAAATTTCTTTGAAAGACACAATTGAGTGTACTTTTAAAATAAATATCTTTCATTTATTTAAATTTAGGAATAGATTCTTTCAGATAAATATTTGCTTCAACTTCTGTGCTAAGTAAAACTAGAATTTTATGGGCTCATAGTTCTTCCTCTGTTTAGGGTTATGCAAGATAGACGAGAACAAGCAAGACAAGACTTGAAGGGTTTGGAAGAGACAGTGGTAAGAGAAACTTGAAAATAAATTAAGATGTACAATGTTTAATGGATTTTTTCCCCTTTGGTCATACTAAATTTGAAGTCTGAATTACAAAAATACTGTTGTTCTTAATTCAAGGCAAAAGAACTTCAGACTTTACACAACCTGCGGAAGCTCTTTGTTCAGGACCTGGCCACCAGAGTTAAAAAGGTAATTAAACTATACTGAGATATGGGTATTTGTATAAATGGTGCCTACGGTATGTAATTATTTGCATGCATAAGTGAAATCATTTTATATTGTTGTAACAGTTTTTGTATAGTTAAGACTAGGGTATTTTTGATCTTTAAATTTGTTCACAGTATTCATCAACCTTTTTTTCTTTAGAGTGCAGAAATTGATTCTGATGACACTGGAGGCAGTGCTGCTCAGAAGCAAAAAATCTCCTTCCTTGAGAATAATCTTGAGCAACTCACTAAAGTGCATAAACAGGTAATAAAGGATATATTTTGCAATACCCTTAACATAAGAATTTTAAAAGAATGGGGAGTGGCAATTTTTTGAATTTATATACCCTCAGCTATTCCATTATTTTTCAAGTACTTATATTAAAAAACTACTAGCAATTTTTAGGGAAGTTAATATTTTTAACAACACTTTTATCAAAAGAGGCCAATGAAAACCTTTCTGGGATTCTAGCTCTGTCAGCTTTCTTTATTGATTCATGGTGATTTAAAGTTCATTGGTAGATAAGTCTTTGCCGTGGAAATACAATTTTTTTGTTCTTTTACATTTAATGCCCTTAGCATGAAACATAATACGTGAGGCAGTTCATATTTTTTTAAAAAGTAATGCTTACCATGTCTTTTAATTAATGGCTTAATAAATGATTTAATTACAAAAATATTTTTAGTGCACTAAATTGTGTAGCTTTGTTATTGTAAACCAGCTGTTTGCACTAGAGTAAGGTGAAAGAAATTTTAGCCCTTTTTGCTCTCAACACTGTTATTAAGGACCCTGCCAAACTTATGTGTATTTGAGGGTCGGAAAGGATATTTATTTCCATCAGATTGGTACCTTACTGAGGGACATAGTACTGTGTTTTAACTTCCTGTCATTACCTAGTAAGGGGAAAGAACAGCCCTCTCCCTCCCAAAAATCTAAATGAAATTGTATCTTTGTGAGAAATACATGTGTATGGATATATATGTATGTCTTACTTGAGGTTGCCTAAATTAAATTAGCTAATTGGCAAACCTTAATATAAAATATAGTTTTACTTCTTTTCTAAAGAGGAATTATGAACTGTGCATACTGTCTCAAGTCATCTTGTCAAAGCTAGAATCCTAATTTTCTTTATGTATTTTTAGTTGGTACGTGATAATGCAGATCTTCGCTGTGAACTTCCTAAGTTGGAAAAGCGGCTGAGAGCTACAGCTGAGAGAGTGAAAGCTCTGGAGTCAGCACTGAAAGAAGCCAAAGAAAATGCATCTCGTGATCGCAAACGCTATCAGCAAGAAGTAGATCGTATAAAGGAAGCAGTCAGGTCAAAGAATATGGCCAGAAGGGGACATTCTGCACAAATTGGTTAGTAGACCACATGAAAACCTTTAAACCTTACTTGATTAGAATGTTTTAATTTACTTGAAACCATAATCTGATTCATTAATTATGTGTTGTAATGGTGGTATTTGTTACTATTTCTAACTTGCCAAAGAGTGGCATTGTTGGGAAATTAGCACAAAGTTTAGGAATAACACATTAACAGGACAAAAACATTAGAACTAGACAAGCAAGAATGGTCAGGAGTAGGAGGTAAACTGTGCTGAGCAGTGTTATTAAAACAAAAAGAATTTGCTAAAAGTAAGTTATCAGCAATATTTCATGTTCCAGAATAATCATTGAGGAAGAGTAAAGTGTCTTAAGATGCTAAGGAGTAAAGTCGCTAAGAGGCTAGAGAAAAAAGTATGTAACGGAAGAGAGAGGAATCTAATGAGCAACAAAAAGGCAAAGAAAAAAAACACTTAAGAATTTGTTGTAAATAAAGAGAAGAGACCTAAAAAGTTGTTACAGTCATGTTAAGATTTATTCTAAAGCCAGTTTTTGGTTTTTGTATTAGCTAAACCTATTCGTCCCGGGCAGCATCCAGCAGCTTCTCCAACTCATCCAAGTGCAATTCGTGGAGGAGGTGCATTTATTCAGAACAGCCAGCCAGTGGCAGTACGAGGTGGAGGAGGCAAACAAGTGTAAGCGTTAACACATTAACTACAGGTTTGTAGTTTATATCTGGCTTTAGAATTATAGCTATAAATGGAAATGTTCTACCATTGGTCATTAAAACACT